>OVAN01005011.1:0-24250 GCA_900406275.1 Anastatica hierochuntica | reverse complement strand
AGTGATGATGATATCCGTAGAGAGAAGAAGAAAGGAAAGATTAAGCAAGTCGACAATGAAGGAGATGATTTTGATGTTGATACCATGCGCTGTGAAAAAAAATGGAGGAAATTCTTTTGTCGATGCTGTTAAGAAGGACCAACTTTTTCGCAAAAAACCGCGTTGAAGTCGACGCTCGAGATTTGTGCAATGAAGCATAACTTTGTCTACACGATTATCAAATCCGATAAAAAGATATGGTATATTAGGTGCGAAGATATTTCATGCAACTGGTCTGTCCGAGCAGAACGTTTGAAGGAATCCGCATATTTTTTTCATTAAAAAGTATGTTGGTGAACATTCATGTGCACCTTCAAGCATAACCAATTCCGGTAAGACACCTTCAGCGAAGACAATTGGCGGCCTGATAATGCATAAATATGAAGGTGTGAAGGAAGGTCCTAAACCTAATGATATTGTACAGATCATGCGTACTGATCATGGATATGAGATCTCATATTATTTAGCATGGGATGCACGGAAATTCGCAGTCAATGCCGTTAGAGGTATTACGGAGAATAGCTACGGAAAAATACCAAAATATTTGCACATGCCTAGAGAGGCTAATCCGGGGACACATTTGTCATAGAGACTGACATTCATGGTAGATTCAGATAGCTGTTTATTGCGTTTGGTCAATCGGTTAGAAGGTTTTACAAATTCATCAGGCGTGTTATTGTCATTGATGAGACGTTTTTAAAGAGTAAATACAAATGTGTTCTATTGGTTGCAACTGCTTTAGACGGAAATTCAAATTTATATCCTATTGCATTCGGGGTAGTTGACTCTGAGAATGATCGTTCCTGGGATTGGTTTTTGAGACAGCTAAAGATTGTTATTGCTGATCATTATGATCTGGCTTTCATTTCGGACAGGCACGGGTCAATCGCTAAGGCACTTGAGAACGTGTATCCGGCTGCTAGACATGGTATTTGCATTCATCATTTGTTAAACAACGTGGTGACATATTTCAAGGGGAAGAGATTAGCTGGTTTGATTTCAAAGGCATCAAAGGCTTATCGAGTTGTTGAATTTCAAAAGAGGTTTGCTGATGTTTGCAATATTAGTCCTGGAATTGGACAACATCTAATAGAGGCCGATGTGCAAAAATGGGCTAGATGTCAATTTCCTGGATACAGATATGACATTAGGACTACCAACCCTGCTGAATCTATTAATTTTGCTTTGTGTTCCCCGAGAGAGTATCTAGTAATTCCTTTATTGGACAGTATCAGAGAAATGTTGACATGATGGTATTTTAAGCGTAAGAAAAAGATTTCTAACCATACCCATCCATTGACCATAGATGTAGAGAAAAAGGTTGGTACGAGAATTGAGAAGGGAAAAACTTTTGTAGTGTACCCTGTCGACGAGAATAAGTTACTTGTTAGAGGCGATGTAATCGATTGCTTAGTCGATTTGAATAGACGGACTTGTTCGTGTAGGAAGTACGACTTCTTGAAGATCTCTTGTCGACATGCAATAAAGGATGATTTTGTTGTTGGCAAAGAGCCACACTCATTGACTGACTTGACGTACACGACAGCAGCTTGGAGTGAAGCTTATCAAGAAAGCATAAATCCCATCTTTGTTGCTGAAGATGCATGGTCCATCCCAGACATGTTGAAAATGTTGTAGTGCTACCACCGGAGAGAAGAAGATCTGTTGGTAGAAAAAGAAAACGCAGACATCAAACCGTGGAAGATAAAATTCCTTCATCACAAGGATCACAAGGGAGTAAGCTCCGCAAATGCAGTAGGTGTGGTGAAGTTGGACACAACAGACTTGTGAAAGTCGATTATTTTAAGTCTTCTTTTGTCTGAATGTTTTTGTTTATTGAACTTGCAAGTTTGTTTTCAGTTTTCTTTATTTTGAAGGCTTTGTCTCATGAACTTACAAGTTTGTTTTAAGTCCTTTGTTTTTGTAGTTTGTTTGTTACGTAATAGACCAAAACAGAGATATAATGTAGAACCATTTTCAAAACACGACTCTCAGTAACCATTGAGTTATGTTGTTTATTAACGAAAGCAATAGCATAATAGAACTACATCGTTAAAAGTAAATCATTCTCCATTACAGAGTCTTCCTAAAAGCCACTGAATGGATCCTATACAACCTACATCAAAAGAATTGTTGTGTTTCTTGTCTTCTTCAAACATTCCTTCATGTTTTCAGTTTCCTCTACTATTCTCCCTTGATTAGCCTCTACCTTTTGAATATCCTCAAGCAAAGTTTCATCGACCCACTTAAATAGATGGTGTTCATCTTTTCGTTAATTTGAACCCAGTAACAAGTGGAAAAAATGTAAATTAGAATCTAATTAAAAAGAAGATTAGGTTAAATAAACAATGAAACATTGCCAGTAACCCAATCTCGCATCTATGAAATCGTTTGTACGGGTTCTCCTTTGTTGTTGATACATCTATCACAACCCTCTTCCCACACCAGCATCTACTAGGAACTCCATCAAACGGTTTTCTTTCTATCGTCATGTTTTGGAGGGAAGAGAAAGGATAGAAGGATTTTCTAAGAGGATTTGATTGTCGAGTGTTTTATATAAGGAGTGCATTAGGTCTTAGATGCAATTGTATACGGTTTGGTTTAAATTTGGTTTAAATTGATGATGTTTGGTTCAATACTTGGTTTATTTCTTTTACGGTTTGGCATAGAGATTTGTAATTGTAAGGATTTTCTTAGAGGATTCGATGTTCGAGTGTTTAATATAAGAAAAGGAGTGTGTTAGGTCTAGATGCAATTGTTTACGGTTTAGTTTAGATTTGGTTTAATTAATGATGTTTGGTTCAATCCTTGGTTTATTTCTTTTAAGGTTTGGCATAGTGATTTATAATTGTATAGGGTTTAGTTTAGAGTATAGAGGTTTAGGTAATAATTTTGTTTAGGGTATAGGGTTTAGGGTTTCTTTTAGAGTATAGGGTTTCGTTTAGGGTTTAGGGTTTCGTTTAGGGTTTAGGGATTTGGTATTACGGTAGAAATTTATCTTACACTTAAACAAAAACAGTAAACATAACTCATTAAACAGTTACACCATAATCTATGAAGATTTTTAAAACGTAACAATAGTCGACATAACCAATTAATCAACTAAACAAAAACACACGAGAAATCAGAGTTTATACTTCCCTAACCACTCTCAGAACTATCATTATTAGAATTAAGTTTCTTTCTCTTTCTCTTCGAAGATGAAGCAGGACACTTTTTCGTTTGACATGAACAACGAGGCTTCTTCTTGGGTCTACGGTAGTAGCTATCTACACTAAAATCCGAATAAGACCCAGAGCAAGAGTAGTCGGGTCTCACCTGAGAAGGTCAGCGGTTGGTCATCGTCTTCAGAAGAATGCTCTGTTATTTCACTTCCTTTTGGAAGCTCAGACCGGTGAAGACCACTCCAATCCTTCAAGTAACCATCGGAGTCTTCATCGTCGCTTTCATCTTCGGTGTCTCCGTTGCTGCTTTCGTCTTTGGTACTTCTACAGCCTCCTCCGTTCCCATCGGGAACTGATTCCGTCGGCGAATCAAATCCAACATCGGATTAGAAGTCCCAACCCGAAGAGGAATAGTAGTCATTATCGTTGCTGATGATTATAGGGTTCTCGTAACAATCTCCTGGGGGTTATCCCCGTTGTCGTCGCCTGCACAAAGGAAATAACTAGTTTTCGAAAGCCCATGCAAAACAGAGAGAGCTAAACAGAGATATAAAACAGAGATATAAAATAGAGACATAAAACAGAGCATCCAATACCCCTAGAATTTGGGATCACCTTAGAGTGGACTGTTCGTGCACATGGCTAGAACCGGTTGAAAGAAAAGACGACGATTGAAAATCTCGCAGAAGAACACTTGACTTCTCTCTGAATCGATTTCGTGATGTAGAAGACGAAGAAAACGAAAAGACGCTTATTAGATGTTTTTTTTTAAATTTATTTTGCGCCATTAATTGAAGTGACGCTTCTAAGAGGCTGACATAAGGCCATTATTTCTAACTGGGGCTTGCAATTAATAGAAAAGACAATTAAAAACTTGAAATTACCCTTATTACATGCTGACATAATGCCTAATAAGTCTAGGGTATAGGGTTTGGTCTAAATGTAGTAATTGTCAAATGAGAGTTAAATTCTTGGTTGGGTTTAAGTGTATATGTAAGTGTATATGGTTAGCATTTAAGTTGACTATTTGTGTATTTGTCTAAGTTTAGTTCAATTCTTGTGTTATTAAGTTTAGGGTATAAGGTTTCTGTAGATATTTGTAAGTGTATATGTTTTGGCTTAAATTTATTAATTGTCTAAGTTTGGTTCAATTCTTGTGTTATTAAGTTTAGGGTATAGGGTTTCTGTAGATATTTGTAAGTATATATGTTTTGGTTTAAATTTACTAATTTTCTAAGTTTGGTTCAATTCTTGTGTTATTAAGTTTAGGGTATAGGGTTTGTGTAGATATTTGTAAGTGTATATGGTTTGGTTTAATTTGACTATTTGTCTAAGTTTGATTCAATTCTTGTTTTATTAATTTTAGGGTATAGGGTTTGTTTAGGGTATAAGTTTAAGGATTAGTAGTTGTCAAAGTTTAGGGTATAGAGTTTGTTTAGGGTATAAGTTTAGGGTTTAGTAATTGTCAAAATTTAGGGATTTATTTAGTTTAGGGTTTACGGTTTCATTAGACATAAACAGTTAAACATAAACAGAGAACTTAACATAGATTCAACCAAAACAGAGTACTAAACAAATTGATCAAACACCAAACAGAAAATACTAAACAAATCGAAAGTTTTAAACATTAATCTTAGTGGACATGACAGTGCACATACCAAAAAACACAAGAAAATATAGTTCTTCTTCCTAATCACTACTTTCATTACTGCTATCCTTTCTCCTCGACGATGATGCACGAGACTTTTTCTTCTTATGTGAAACACGAGCCTTCTTCTTAGGTGTACGATAGTAGCTATCGACACTATCACTCGAATCGAACCCAGAAGAAGAGTATTCTCTCTTACCTGAGAACGACAGAGGTTCCTCGTCACCTTATATTGAACACTTTGTCGTTTCACTGCCTTTAGGAAGCTCAGACCGGTGAAAACCACTCCAATCCTTCAAGTAACCACTGGAGTCTTCATCGCCACTTTCATCTTCTGAGTCTCCATTCCTGCTTTCGTCTTTGGTACTGCTACTGCCTCCTCCTTTAATGACGGGTTCATCTTCCGTCGGAGAATCAATTCCGACGCATAATTCCTCCCAGTCCGTCAACTCTTCATCAGAAGAGGAAAGATATCATCATCGCTACTGATGATGATAGGGTTCTCGTAAGTGTCTCCTGCAAAACGGAGAGTATAATTTTTTGAAACCCTAACATGCAAACAGAGGAAGCAAAGAAGGAGAAGACATAGAGAGAAAACAGAGAGAAAATAGAGAGAAAATAGAGCAAACAGAGAGAAACCCGAGAGACATACCTTGCTTTGGAATATTTGAAGCCATCAGACAATTCGAAACAGAAGAAGATGAGGACGACAATCAGAGAGAAGAGATGGGATAGATTTTCTCTTTGTCGTGTAAAAGAGACGATATGAAGAAATTGAAACGACGTCTATGAGATGTGGTTACTTGATTGCAAAGAGATAAAAGTTTTGGGCCTAAATTTCATAATCAATAAGGTCCAACATTGATTACAATTATTACATCATAAGTTTGGGCCAGAATTTCGTAATCAATAAGGTCGAATACAAATTACCATTACACATATTAAGATCCATTACAATGACAATTACGCATATTAACGTCTTGGAGAAGTAGTTTCTTGTGCTGTCTTTGTTTATAATGACTAATAATCATAAGTTTGTCCCATATGGACACACATTAACATAAACATTAAGGTATATATTAAGAAGTCATAAACACCAGGAACTAAACATTAGTTTGAACATTAAGAATCCTAATCAGAATCCTAGTCACAATCCTAAATCTCACTTGATCTCTACGTCTTCAGAAGGCTCAGTAGGTGGAGGCTCATACTTTGCCATCCTCTCAATCAACTCTAAGTCGTTAGCTGCTTCCCATAGATCCCACATAATCTTGTGCCGAGCTTCGTCGATGTTTTCATCATTAACCAGTGACATCTCCAATCCAAGCAAGTAACATTCAATGAACTTCAATACATAAATACCACAGTCACATGCACTTTTGTTTAAGCTACTCATAGGGGCATAGAAAAAAGAGTAAGAAGTGACATTAAGATGCTTCTGCAAAATCTCTGGTTGAACTACTTTGACGATACGGGGAACAAGGACTGAGAATGCTTCAACCTCCTTGATCTTTTTCTTTCCCCCGCAGTCAAACACTTCCACAATCCTATTCGTTAAATTGATGCATAAGGAGATCCAATGATTACCACTTACCCATACAGGAATGTACATCTGACCCACATCAACATTCCACAGTTTTTGTGTCCGTCCGTGACTTGACCGCTCACCTCTGCTGTATTCGAGTAACACTTTTTCCATTTTGTACTTCTTCCTACCCTTCAAGAAGCTTGTGTACTCTCTTTTTATGAGATGGTTGAATACACATGTCATGAAACCAACACGATCCGATTTCCATCGTCGCAGAGTTGTTCTATCTCTGAACAATTACATCATGGCATCAATTTCCTGCACAATAGTTCATTGATTCTATTAAAAGAGCTCAGAATATATAGAAGACATTGTCAATTGTACAAGATATTGGAATGTTATCGTGTTTTGAATCCATTCTCTTTTACTCAAAATGCGGTTAGCAAGCTCAATGTCTATCTTAGTTGGACCCAATTGTAGAACTCTGAAACATAAGTCAGCCACGAAAATTTATTTGTAACTACAACAACAAAGCATGTAAATGGATAAAAAGATATCGACTTACGTGGGTGAGAATGACCATTCTTGAAGTTTGTCCCAATCCTCTTCACTCACAAACACCAATTTGGAATCACCGCCTGATTCTCCAGCAAGTTCCATTCTATCATAACTTAACTGTGCTATTGATTTCTTCCTGGGAAAGAATGACGTTCTTGGAGTCACCCATTCTAATGGATCTTCAACTTTAACTTGAGAAGGATCAAAACCTTTCACAAATGAATCTTGAGGTAGGTCATTCATGTAGCTTTTCAAAAACTCTCTTGTATCCATTCCAAGACCAATGTGTGAGGATTGTGTAAAGTTTGCTTCAAGTAAGTTGACATTGCAATCATTACTTTAAAATTCGATCTTTCTCCCAGCCTATTCATCGCCAACTCCAATAAGATATTTAAGATGACAAGCATTAAAAACAAAAGTCATAACACACAAACAATAATTCATTACACAAAACATAACAAAGATCCATGTCTGAACATTACATAGGAGCCGAAACATACAAACAAACAACAGGTCTTTGACATTACAGAGAAGTTCAAAATACATAATATTACTAAAGCAGCATAGTTCCATGTTCATAATTACTTTGATTTTCTGTTATTGGTTACCTTTTCCTTTGACTGAGAAGGGTTCACTTTGCTTGGACTGCATGTCTGGGGTTCACCAGTGTTACTTATCCCAATCAAGTTAACAGCTAACTTCAAATCAGTCACTTCACTCTCTAACTTATCCATCCTCTCAGTTACTTACCTAATGAGCTTCTCCCCCAAAAAGTTAAAAGATGCAGTCACCAGACCCTCCATAAACAACTTCATCTCAGCATTAAGACTACCCTTCATCGATGCAGAACGCTCACATAACAACTTCATCTTCCTTGACTCAGCGCCTGTGTCCTGAATCTTTCTTTTACCTCTTGTCGATTCATTAGCAGAACCACAAATATCCCCTGTGACATCACTCTCCTCTAGAGTCTTAGTGTCAGGTTGTGCCTCGACCTCTTCTTCAGTGTCTTCCTCCATTTCAGGGCTTGTAGGTTCTAATGGCTCCCACTGAAACTCAGTCCAATCAAATTTTTCATTGATCATCTTCTCAACACGATCTACTCTTTCATCTCGCTTCTCATCGACCCTTAGATATTCAACAGAGGAGACAATATCTCCATTTCCTGTCCTTGATATGTAAGAATTTAAATTTCCCTACAAAAAATTAAAACAATATAACTTAGTCCCACAGATAACACTATATACACACAAAGAAGACTACATACCTTTTGTGAAAATACCATCTCAAGGCCATTGATGTCTTCATATGAAACTCATAAACAACCAGTCCAATTACCCACCTTGGACCCACGTAGTTGTCACGCACTTTGCGGCCACACATCACTCCAAAATCAAGAATAACTTCCATGATTCAAATCTGAAAAGCAAACAAGAAGCTTTCCATCATGAAGTCATTCCTTCTGCCCCAACTTCTTCATGGTTTTGTCTATCCAAGAGAGAATAAAATCAGAGGAGCGAAGTCCCCACGGGTACATCCGAAGCTTGTCAAGGTCCATAGCCAGTTTTATGTACAAATGAGGGATATGAACCTTCTCATCTCTCCCCATGATCACAACCATTATAATGCAGAGGTAGATCAACTTGATCCTATCAACCCGATCCCATTTGTAAGCTACTTGAATATGCTCATCCTTTAGCGTCTTCAAGTTCATCTTCCCACCACTCTTTAAAACCTTACTCCAAAAACCCTTATCATCCTTCCATTTCACTACTTCAATGTTGCCTTCCATTCAAATCTCAAGACCGGTGACAACATGATACTCCTGCAAAGAAAACCGCAGAGGCCTCCTAGCAAATATGAACCACTTCTCATGAATCTTGAAGGTCACCAACTCCTTACAAAAGAAGTTATGCACCAACCTCCCAGAAAACTTGAGGCCATTATTGTGAATAACCATGATGTGTTTGAACAATGGATCTCTCATTACTGCCTAATACTCTTCTAGCATTGTTTCTTCCAGTATTGTGAGGAGTGACAATCGGCAACTATTGTTTATCTTCTTAACCTTTGGTTCTATACCTTCTCCGTTTAGACGCTTAGAGAACTCCATAACTACAAAAACACAGACACAGTCAAAGCAATCCGAGATCAACAATTTAGTAAAAATAAATAAATTCAACACAGAAGCACAAAACCTAATAAACACAACTGTTTCTTTGTTCTATAGATTGAAAGAACAAATATATCGAAAAGAAATCAACAATGTACATCAATTTCTAAGCTTAACCCAGACATAAAGAGAGAACAAATGAGCAAAGTGAAATTTTGTAGACAAGCAATGAGAGAGACAAGATTCACCTCCTACGGTGAGAGATGTCTACGGTGAATGAAAGAGAATCTAAGAAGGACTCGATTGCAGCTTCGAGCTTCACAGGAAACGGTTTTCTTGCCGGAGACAGAGCTTTTTAGGTCGACGGAAGAGAGTTGTTTTGAAGAAAATCGTTTTTGAAATCGTGTTTGTTTATTTTTTTTATTGTTTTAACTTTTTGGCTTAAATTAGAGAATATACTAAAGAGATATTATGAAAAAAATTTAGATTTTAGATATGGAAATATTTCATATAACGGTTTTGCTGTTTAAAAATATTAATTAATAAATTTAAATTATTTTAAAATGATAATTAATGTCGCCATTTCAATTAACTTGATTTTCCAAATATATATTAATTAATATTAATTCGATTGGAAAATATAATTCAAGGGCTTAATCAGATTTTCATTAAAATTTATCTTAAAGGGACAAATTCACTTTAGTCTTATACTAATGGGACAATGGTATCGTTTTTTTGTTCCATTTTAGAAAAATTCCCTTAAAAAAAATTCAAGTATTCTTTTTGCTAAAAGAGGCAAAAACAAAACCAATTTGAGATTTTGAAAATTTCTATAAAAAAAAAATTCAACTAAAGGTTCGGACCATATTGATCCGGGACAAACATGGTCGAATTTAGATATTCTTTTTGTTCATGTGGGTAATACTGGTCTGTACTCCACTTGCGACGGATGGTGTTGTATGTTTGTATTCACGACTAATCGAGTTGTACAAACACATATATAGGCGTAAACGTAAAATACACAGAGAATTCGTTAATAGATTTAAAGTTTTCCTACATCTCTGGGACCATGTCCACGAAAAAAAATCTACTAGAAAAAATGAAAAATTAAAATTGTATATAGCATCAAATGTTAAGGATAAATAAATCTTTCCATGCTCCCTACTATAGGATCCTTGGTTACATAGCCAAGTAGAAATTCCAATAAGGGTCTTGCTCATGCGCGAATGAAACGCTGCTCCAATGAACAAGGACCAGCGCTACTTAAGAAAAATGAAATATGCCTTAATCAATATAACCAACTCTACAAAAGAAAATCGACAGAGATATAAGGAAATATTCCTGAAATATTCCTTATATCCTCCGGTATTTACGAATATCTACGAGATATTCAAACAAACCTACACAACACTCTACTATAAATAAAGGAACCAAAACCCTAAGATCGAAATCTACATTCTACAACTTACACAAACTCAACATAAACAAGGCGTTACAATAGAAGTTAGAGTTCTTACTCTTATTTTATTGTATTCCATGATTTTATCTTGTTATCACTAAATTCTACGTTTCGGTCTTTGCTTTCCGTAGTGACACGACTAGCCTAGCCCAAATTTTACCCAACATCAAGTACATTTACTTTAATCACCATGCTTTTCTATGTGATGAACGATATCAAGCACCACTGTCTCGACCTATCGCCCTCAACCTTGTGAATCTCTATACATCAATATTCTCTACGATTACATTTTCCACAGAAAAACAACCAACAAATCTTATAGATCTCCATCTCGTCTGTCTGGTGCGACGACACCACACACTTTCATATGTGCCTCGAATCAAGATACCCAATATGTGTGTATGTTCTTCATGTCATGTACTTTAGGTATTTAAACAAGCGCCTAAACCCCTAGACAAGTCTTTACAAAGGATTGGCTTACCTTAAGAGCAAAGTCCACTTAACTTACCAATGAAGAGTTAGCCCAATGGTCATGGGTTTAATTTGCGTTATGAGGGGTTGACTTGCTAAATTTGAGTATCTTACATGGTCTAACCCCGTCTTGGGTGATTAGGAGCTCACGGGCTCTAAATCTCCTGGTCCACTTAACTTTCTTCCAAAACTAACATGGTCATTCAGTCAGCATTTCAATTAGCTTAGCAAGCCACTTCTCACGCTAGCTTATGCACAACGTTAAACAACATATCATACATTTTTTATATGTTAAAGCACCTTCCCTGATGTATTTCAATATCTAAGACTCATATCTCAGTTTCCTGATGTACTACAATGTCTAATAAATCCTCTGATGTATCCACTTGCATCCTACTTGATCGCCACATCATATTTCAGTTATGTGTCAATCTTATCAAATTCTGTCTCAACTTTCTATCTCACCATCATGTTTTACTCTATCATCTGGATTAGCACATCATGACTACTTCTAAAACACGGTCAGCATTGCTCTAACATGTGCAGCCTGGTATTTACTGCTTTGTATTCAAGACAATCTTGTACCGGCTGCATAACCCGATACGCGCAATCTGCTAAAATAGTCTCGCTCGTCGCGTATTAATAACAGGTTTCACTCTTTCTTCGATTGGTTTGCGTTGTCCAGTACAACTACTCTCCTCTTGTTCTTTCCTTCTTGTCACATCCCCTTCCATCTCCTCGAGCTCAATCTTTCGCAAACTCATCCAAATACATGAAAAGGACCAAAATATGCTATATACAATGCTAAATGCATTATAAAACTCTAAAATGTTTGATGAAACTAATGTGATTCAAAACTACTCTAAATGTTTATGGATCAATTGTACTAAAAGCCGGTGAAATAATATAAAAAACCATGCAATTTACATAGACATCAATAAATTTTTTTCTTTTGCTCATAAACTATTGTCTAATAAATACATTTTTTTCTTGTTGTATCTATGGAAGACCCTTTGAAGGGTTGAGATTGGTTCACGTGAAATTGGTAGGTTGAACAAAGCACGGAAGCAAAGCTGTTGGAGATCAACCGGGAAGATCTAGTTGGTCGCGGCGTCGCCTATCTGATTCTCAGATAGAGCTGGTTCTCTTGTTTAACTACTGGAGAACTGCAATTTTTTTTAATTACCAGAGTGCTCTTTCTTGTTTAGTTACCTAAAAGATCCTTCCTCTGTTTAGTCTCATGGCCACTAATGTTTGAGCCATTCTCCAAACCATTTGTCTCTATTTTGCAGGTCCTGACGAATCGACAATGGTCTAACTGCGTTTGGTTTTAAGAGTTTTATATGTTGTCGTATGCTATTGATTTAGATTGTTGGGCAGTATTATAGTTGTGATCTTGATTTCTCAGGGTCCCTCTCTCTTTTCTAGAAATCTTTTTTTTTTAATCTTTTTATGGGATCTCTAGAATCGTTTTTCCTTCAAGGTATTTAAGATCTAAAAAATTGATTATCAATGTTCTATTGTATCTCATCTTTCACTACACTAATGAATAAATTCACATTTTATCAAAAAATAAAATAAAATATTGGTGAGAAGTAAATTTGGTATAGTGTTATAATTTACCGAGTAAAATAACTGGAAAATTTTTCTTAAAACGAAAACACTTAAATTACAAAATTAGATGGATAAGAAATTAACAAAGACTCTGACCCAAAAAAAAAGAAGTTAACAAAAGACAAGAAGATGGATAAAGTAATATCCTCCTCAAGCGGCAAAATAATATATGATCAAGCTCCGACAGAATTTTGAATTAAACAACAGTCTTTCCCGCCCTTGCTTCTCTTTAAAGCATCTCCTTCAATAAATACCTCTTCCAACTAACACAATCTTCATCACTCTTTACCTAGTTCACTATCATGAGTAATACGTCCAACGATCAAGAAAGTCATGATCAGTTTTGGTCCACAATTCTCCAATCCCTTGCTGATTCGACCCCAAAGTTGATCTTCATCCTGAGCTCAATAGCCCGATATTGTTGATGCCTACATCGATGCCTATAGATGCTCCACTTGAATCTTTGAACGGTCCTAGAGATGAGGTTGGACCAGGGAAAGCTATAGCCGAAATTGGAGATAAAAACATTAGTGATGGTAGGCATAGGTCTACTAAAAAACGTATTGAAAAGGTAAGTTCGACTTCTTGGATATACATATGTGTATATGAGTTATGTTCTTAATTAATAAGACTTGTGTTTTATTTAATGTAAGGAAAAGAAAGATGGTCCCGAAGAAGAAAGGAAGAATCTTCCTAAGTAGGGATGTTAAAAGTGGGTAAAAAGTACTCTAAACCCTTATCGAATATTTGAATTCATGATATGTTTTTTATTTTAAAAGTAAGAAGGGTTTGACATGGGAGAATACTCTAAATTAAGAGACTCAATAGGATTTTACCCTCTAGAGTTTAGGGTATCCATAGGGTACTCACTAGAGTGTTATACTTTCTTTTTAAACACAAAACTTATTTTCTTTTATTTTTTGCGGTTTAAACGGGAAAACAAAATTTTGCGGTTTTGGGGGAAAACAAAATTTTGTGGTTTTGGCGGAAAAACGATATTTTGAGGTTTTACCGGGAAAACAAAATTTTGCGGAAAAACTAAATCTTATTTCATTCTTCACAATAATATTACTCTCAGTTAACATGTCTTACACCGAATAATAGTTTACTTTTAAAAATAATTTTCAATTATAACAATTCAATAAAAAAATTTACATTTGTTAAACCAAAGAAAACTAAAGCACGATTTAGAAAAAATGTTTATTAAAAAATAGCTACAGCTAAAAAGTGTATTTAGCAAAATCATGTTTAAATATTATGTACTTACAAGTATGTTGTTTATTTCAAAACATATTTATTTTGAGATCATCTTAAAATAATAAATGTAAAAAATTAAATAATTTTTAAATTTTGTTTACTTATTTAAAATATTTGATAATATTTAAAAGAAAACATAAGGAGAATTTATATGAAATATTGTTTGGTAACATTATTTAATTTTTTGCTATTTTTTCTAATGGCATGTGCTGTAATTTTTTACAAATTAAAGTTATTTTGTTAAATATACTCTCTAATTAATAATATAGAAACTAAAATCTGCTTTCGTTTCAATTTTATTTATTTTATCGTATAAGAAAATATACAAAATTTTAACCAAATTAAATTTTAGTTCGGATATGGATCATTTATCTTGTTGGGGTTGGTTTGGTTTAATACGATTTATCATGTATATATGTATATTTAATAAAAGTCATGTTTTACACGTTGCATTGAGACACAAGACTAACGAAAATACAAAAATGTACCGCGGAGTCAGAGTATGGGTCCAATGTTGCCACTGGGAATGAAGATGGATTTTTCGGCACCATGGTTCCCTTTTATCCCTCCAAATTTCATAATACCGTTCAATAGCTTTACCCAAGGAGATATTTAGTGGTCATAATCAACAAATTATGTATTCTACTACCAAGTTTTAAAATTTGATTCTTATTAATTCTTCGTGTTTGTATTCTTCTAATTTTTGTGATTTATATATTCATCTCTCTTTTTGAAATGAGCGATTTGCAGGGATTCAATAATCAGCCGCAATCGAAAATGAGCAATTTGGATGGATTCAACAATGAGTTGCAATTGACGAAACCCATGTAATTAATTATGACCTAGTTGTATTTTAGTATGTTGGACTGCTTTGATATTATAGATGTTTGTTTAGTACTATCTTAGCTAGTATTGTAAACACATTTTCCAAAGTTTCTAAGAGTGTGGATGCTACTCTTGGTTTGTTCACCGCATTGTATTTATATTGTAATTTTATATATTATTTAGTGTAACCTATAAATATGCATGTAGTTATATTGTTCAAAACTCTTATTATCAGTCAAGTTTGCAACATCATATCTAATTCATATTAATCACTATAAATATGGATTATCTTGTCCAGAACTTGCATATATAAGTCCATTTTGTAACTCTTTAGCTTGTCCAAAAGACCTCTCTTATAAAGCTCTCTTAACTCATGTTGAGCAATATAGCGGGCACTACGATTCAAATATTTCGGCAGAGGCTCCATCTACAATCAGTTTCTCTATCAACCTATACACGCTCCCGGTTGTCATTTGCCCCTTTATTACCACTATAGCTCCCTTATACACTTTCAGAATATCATCTTTATCTGCTCAGAATTTGTACCCGTTTATGTTAATTGTTTCAAAAAAAGATCAGATTCTCCTTCATTGCTGGAATATGTCTGACGTCATTCAGCGTCTTGATGCTCCCATCGCGTTTTTGAGTTCAACTATTTAATATAAATGACATTAGATGTCTTGTCGTCTGCAAATTAAACAGAACCTATGTTTCCAGCCTTGTATGATTCAAATCAATCCTTGTTAAAGTTATATGAAATGAAGCTTTTGAATCAAGAATCCAAGAATATGTGTGATTCTAGATGTAATAGCAAGCATGTTATAATCAATTGAATCATTTGAATCTTTTATCTTGGGAACCACGTTTTCAGAACTTCTTGCATCATTATGCCCCATGTTTTTGACATTTAACAGGATTGTCTCACCTATAGTGGCCAGATTTGCCACATTTAAAACATATTACCTTCTTCTTGTTACCATTTTTCGACTTTAACCTTTTCATGTTAGCTACATCATGTTATTTCTCCCTTGGCCTTCCTCTCTCCAAGTTGTAGTTCACGTACATATCATTTCCCTGAGACTTATTATTCATCCACTTATTTTTTTCTCCGCTTGTGATGATTAATCAACAAAGCAGTCACCGTCACCACCTATATGGTCGTTTAGTCCACCATAAGAGCTTTCAACAACGTCTCATACTAAGGTAATAGAAAACATAACACGATAATGGGTTGATCTTTGTCCTCAACATTCACATCGACACACGCTATGTATCACATGATCTTATTAAAATTATTCACGTGTGCCACAAGATCCTCGCTCTCAAACATCTTTAACTAGTACAACTTGTCGGACATCGACATTGACACATACCTCTTCTCTAGCTTATCCCACATCTATTTCCAAGTTGCGATCTTCATTATTAGATTCATTATGTCGCGACAAACATAGCTAATTTGTTGAGTTAACATGATCATGCATCTCCTCCCAATCATCCACTTTGATATGCTCTGGTTTCGTCTCCAACAAAGTCTTTTTTATACCTTGTTGCGTAAACAAGTCTTTAACTCATCACTACAAAAGACCGAAATTTCATTTTTCATTTAACGTAGGAACATCGAACTTGAGAGAACTTCCCCCTCTAATCATTTTTTAGGGTTTTCGCAACATGGCTCTAATATCAATCTTTACAAAATCTTGAGAGCTCGAAAAAGAAAATGAACTTAGGAAAAAAACTAGATATTGAGGCAAACATATGTTTAAGGTTTCTGTATTAATCATGTTAATGAATAATTACGAACTCTTAGATCTGTATTAATAGCATGAACTTTATTCCTGAGTCAACTTAAATTTGGAAACCTAAGATCACTAAGACTATGGGGGCATGCGGCCACCACATCTTTTCAAATGTCAACCTTGATTAAGAGTTTAACTAATGAGTAGCCATAGGAATGTGGTCTTTTGTTGATGTAACAAAGATTTAAGTCAAAATAGTGGAAACAGAGGAAGTACTATTTTAATTATAATGTCTCCACATACTCAGTTGGATGGTATCTTTCACTAAGATGTTTGAAAAGGAAACAAAAATTAAAGGATGGACAAGTTGATTAGTCTTGATATGCATGCTCCTAACATATATTTGCACTCCGCAGCTTATCAAATACTGTAAATAGAATTCTCTCAATATTAATTCTTTTAAAATAAAATTTTCTATCAAGTACCCGAATTTGATTATCTCACAACTGTTACCAGGGATCAACAATCTCTTTGTTAAATATTTATCGCAAAAACTACCTTTGACAAAATAATAAATCCAATTATCCAAATGACCACGGGCAGTGTTTATACATAATCAAATAAATCTTGATGAGCTGTAACGAGCTTACACAGTTTTGAAATCAGCATGCATGCCTTTTAGCAGTTGCACCGAATCCACTAATCGGTGGAAATGACTCTCCGTATTGCAGAAGGTACAAACACAAGAGCTTAACGGTGAGGCAATGTCACAATGTGGTGTTTGCATGCTGCAATGTGATCACCATATGTAAATGATTATATATGTTTTATTATATGTTTATTTACATTGTGAAGACATACAATTGTAGGATTCTTGAATAGCACAGAGCCAAAATTTTGCGACGTCACTCTCATCATTTCTATTTGTACGTTCGATTGCAATCTAAAAACATTAAAAATAAAAGAAGGCCGCAAAAAATTTGAGTACGTGATAATGTTTTCGCGTTTTGTAATAAGATGTAAACCGCCAAATTTATAGAAATGTCGGAACTTGAAAGATAATATTAATTCGATATTTCACCCAGATCATACAAAAGCAGTAAGCGCAAGCTATAATCCAAATTGCACGAGATTGTATAAACAAAAATGAAACATACCTTATACGTTATTTGTGAAATAAATTTGACTCAAATTAAAAATTAGAGTGGCTAAACACAAGATAACTCTTAATGAATTAATATTGTTAATTACAAATTATTTTTAATGAATCGACAAAATAAAAAGGAAACAATTAATAAAAATGAATTTAGCAAAAAGGAAAATAAACGTAGGAAAAAATCGAAAATATAGACCTCTAAAATAATTAATTATTTTAAAAAAATTTATTATAGAAAAAAAAGCAAGTGTGAAAAATATATGGAAAGTGTTTGGGGGTTTTTTGGACGTTCTTCGATGGAGAAGAACAAGAACAAGTTATCGATGGTTTTTAGGGTTTTTTGAGAAATAGAAGAGGAAGATGAGCAAAAAGGAGACTAAGTATGTAAAAGATTCTTCTTTATTATTTCTTAATAAGAGGTCAATTACAATAGAATATGTGTTTTGGGTACAAAGTTTCGGATCCTTGAATTAAGGTTCTTCCCTTTGTATTTAAAGCTATTAAGTTAGGGTTTTCATTTATCTTATGGATAACTCCTATATTCGAGCTTATCATACAAAAAGAATATTTCCCAAGATTCAAAAAGGCATTTGTCTTTCTCTCTTAAGATCTTCGACCGACTTAGGGGATATTCGCCCTACCTCGGCTATGGCCTTGTCTTGGCGATGGTGTCATTGGCTATGGTCTTGGTTAGCATCTACAACTAGGGGGTTTATCTATGTCTCCTTGGTCTAGGTTATGGTCGGACTCTAACAGAATAAAATTACCCTCAACAGTTGCCCCCCACTCTTCATTTCCCACGTGTGGAATTTGAAGAAAAGATTTTGTCTTAAGAGATTTCAGTTCATACCTTAGTTTGGGATCGACTTTGTGAAAATAATGAAACTAAGAAAAGCTCCCGCCATGGTTCCCTCTGATAGGACTTCATCCTTGGTGAGTCTCATTAGCGCTTGGTGGACCGCATCTTTTTGATGAACTCTTGGGCTTGAACTCCATGGCGTAATTTGGGCTTCTCTTTTTGTCTGTTGCCCATTACCGCTAGGGTTATATAGGCGGGAAGTGATGAATCTTGGTCATTTCACTTTTTTACTTGTCTCTTCAAAGTCAGATTAAAGTTTTCTCTCGAGGGGCCACCACTTCTTGTGCTTTTTTCGGTAAGTCTTGGGCACATTTCCGGTAGATCTGGCTTTCCTTTACCCTTAGTAGCGATTTTGTTGAGGCGATGGCAGTAGATCTTCGATTTTGACTTAGGGATTTCACCACCAATGATCTTTTCAGTATACCTTTGAGCTGTTTCTGACCATTTCTCCTTTGATTCTACATATCTCTAACGGTTCTCGTCGTTCGTGTCTCTGTCGCTCCAGCTTCCAATACTAAGGTAACAGTTCTTCTCTGATCTCTGTGGCGAATCGTTGTGCCTTAGTCATTTGATCTCTTTGAAAATCTTGTAGAGATTGCTAAAGCATGGTTTTTAGCGTCTCGTCATCCATTTTTATAGACATGCAATCTGATAGCTTCTCTTCTTGGTTTGCAGGTCAAAGATTGAATCATTGATGGATCGGCTTCAGACTCACTTAGGAGACTCTTGGGCTTCCCCTGCTTCAAGGATCGTCTCTAGGTTTCCTCCGTGGTCTAAGGGTGGAGCTCGTGCCAGGATAAGGAATCAAGGCCAACGCTTCACGTCGATCTCTCCATGGTGCTTCAGATATGGACTGAAGATGTGCATCGCCTGCGGTGACGGAATGACAACCTTCAGGATCTTCCATCGAGCTAAAAACCAGTGGCGGACCATTTTCTTGGCTGCTGTCGAGGCCATCCGAATGGAATTCCACCTTGGTGATCTCCTCCTCCCGTGTTGGACATCCTTGGCTCCTCCCTTGGATTTAACGTTGCCAAGGCCTCTCACGACGAGGATTAACGGAGTGAACATGGCTATCCAGGTCGAAGGTGAGCCACGTCGGCATCAAAAACCATGGTTGGAAGACGATGGAACCCTTAGTATGGTCGCCTAGCCATCTTGGGTCATTGGGCCACAATAGCCACAATTGACGGGCTTGGGTCTCCTTCGACTCTTGGGAGTCTATTGCCGCCATGGCAATAGATGGACTCGAGTCTTCTCCAGGTTGTGAGTCAGTCTCAACCTTAGGCGCCTCTCTCCGGTCCTTGGCCCTGATGCTTATAATCTGATATGATCTTATCCATCAAGGGAAGATCTATCGTGACCCCATGGTGTGGATCCGTCTTTTTTCGATAGGCACTTTGGGTCCAAGGAAGGGAGTTGTCCTTAGCCTTAGCAGAAGTCAAGCCACGCCGCTAGCTTCAGGTCATGCAGGTTCTAGGATACTACAAAAAAACAGTCAATTTGTGAGGAAAATTTGTGAGGAAGATCTGCAGTCGCAAAATTGCGACCAAATTTCCCCTCTCAAGTCTTTAGTTTCTATAAATCTTACAACTTCTCTGGTTTCTAAAATTCAGCAGGAAGATAAAGACTTGATAAAGACATTTTTGAAGCAATGAATGGAATGGACCTGAATGAAGCGGTTTGGTAAGGATGTCACCAATTGGTTGCTGGAAGAAACATGGATAGTGATGAGAAAGCCAAATTTGATATGATCTCGAATGGTGTGGAAGTCTATCTCCACGTGCTTCGTTCTTTCATGGAAGACACAGTTTATAGCAAGATCCATAGCTGATTTACTATCACAAAAGAGCTAGGCAGGAGAAGTGACTTTGATCTTGAGATCAAATAGAATCTTATTCAACCAAACAAGTTCACAAGAAGCTATGGCTAAGCTTTTGTATTCTGCTTCAATGCTGCTTCTACTATAACATACTGCTTCTTAGATTTCCATGAAATCAGAGAAGTACCTAGATGCATATACATGTCGGTGACAGATCTTCTAGTTTCTTTACAGGCACCCAATTCTCCATCCGAGAATACATTTAAGCAAAGTTCTATATCTGAGGAGTACATCAAGCCTTGACAAGGGTTCCCTTTAATGTATTGCAACACTTTATATGCTGCCTGGATATGAATATCAAAAGGAATAGAAAGAAATTGTCTCAAGCAATTAACAACAACGGTGATATCAGGCCTTATCATTGTCAAATAGAGAAGATGACCAATCAATTTTATGTAGACAATAACATGAGAAAGAGGATTTTTTGAGTCGTAGTAAGAGAAAGTGTAGGATTCATGGGAATGGAGGAAGACTTACAACCCAACAAACCAGAATCTTCAATACAAAGCTTTGTATCATCAATGTCAGGTTAATTAACATGGAAATAAGATTCATAGCAATAAAAAGCTTTAGGGTTGCTTAGAAGTCTCAAAAATAGCATAATAACCTAAAAACACGAGTCTATATGTTATACAAGTATCCAAGTCAAGGTGGATCTTTTCTGGTGGGTATGGATCATTTTTTAGTGATTTTCTATGTCGTGGAGTGGATCAATCAATCCAGGGAAAGGATCGATTGATTCCTTTTCATTCTGGAAATTTTTGTCCCTTCATTTTATGCGCGTTCTTCTTCTGGTCGCTAGCTTAATAGATTCTCACTCAAACGCCTATAATGTTTGAACGCACTGTTGGATTTTCTTCAAACCACCTCTAACTTAAAGCTAACTCATGTGGCTATCTTGTGTCAAACTTTCAGCTTGATCCAACAGTCGGAAGTCTGTCAAAGAAAGCCTAACTTCTTATGCTTCAGCATAATCTTACATTCCAAATATCCTTTTTTGACCCAAATGGCTTTGTTTCTCTCCAAATCAACCTAAAATCTATAAAACACTAAAGAGTACCAAAAAGAATCCAAAACAACTTTTATACATGATAAAACACCTTATTTCTAACTCAAAAACAAAATAAAATCGATAAAAGCACGACTCATCAATTATCTACAGGAGATTTCTGAATTCCATCAGCAAATAATACATTGCTAAGTCGATGATACCATTTTCTAGAATCTTTCTTCAATCCGTATAAATCGGATATGTGAGATTTCCAGTCTTCTTTTTGGTAGTAAGAGAGAGAGAAATAGCTTTTTTTGATAGAGTATAAACGCTAGTATTTCCAGCAACACCCCACTTGATTAAGACCGTCACGACCATTTTGCTCTTTCTTGTCATGACCATTGATTTTTTGTCGCTACCGCTCCCGTCAGGGATACTTAAAGAACAGAGTATTCAACAAATTAGTTCTTGAATCTAGAAAACTCCTTAAGATTAAGTAAAAAAGATCAACCATACAACACATTAACCAGAAAAGTTTGGTCAATCTTTTTGGATACCATCTTAGCTATTTATTCCAAAATATTTTAAAAAAAATTTGTATGCGGCAATAGATTGCATATATAGCCAAGTTTAGATTTGATCTTCTTAATGAACGGGAGATTTTTATGATAATCTCCTTTCATGATTAAGACCAAACATTAATTACTTGCCATTTTAAATGAAGTTTACTAATGATCTTTTAAGTCTATTAAACCATCATCCAAAATTTGCAGCCATAGCTAACATGAGAATAAAAAACACTAAAAAGGTTGTGAAATCGCGAGTTAACCTAGAAAACAAGTTTATGAAAATGTAGAGAGAAAACGAAAATTGAGGTAAATATCCGTTTATGGCTTTTGTATAAATATGTGAATAATCAATTACAAAACCCTAGCACCTATATTTATAACATAAAAAAACAAACTAACTGAAAGTGGCCATTTACGTATACATAGAGATTTAAGTCACAGTAGCAAAAAAAAAAAACGTCGTTCATGTACAAACAAAAAAGATTGTTTCATGTCTTCTTCATATTGGTGCTTAGAATTTTTTGAGAAAGAGTGAGAAAGCATTGGAAGAAAACATAAGACATCAGCAACACATGGTATTTCATGTGTGCAAGTCCAAATACAAAACAAACAATAATAAAATGTAGAAAAGAGACTAAAATATTTGTAATTTCACGAGGAAACCAAAGGGACAAAGCAATACCAGATTTTTTCTTCCTGTTATGTCACTTTGAACAACAACTTTTTACATTTTTCCTATTTGTAGTTTTTGGCTCCACTGGCCAGTTTCCTCTGCACGAACTTTCAAACTCGGTTTAGTTGATCGTTAATGGAGATAATCAACCGAAGGAGTGTACTCATGAAGAATTTAGTTCTTCCATTAGTTTAGGAGATAATAATGAACTGAAACCTTTGCAAGAGATCTTAGATTCTCATTTGAGTTCTTCAACACTTATATTTTCTAAGCCTAAGGATGTTACCAAGAACGTTGGTAAGAGAGACAAAAGGGATCATTACAACAAGAGAAATCGTACTGCTAAACAAAATTGTTCCATGGAAGATCGTGTGATGATGGAGAAAGTTAGGATATATTCTTCTTCTCTTGTGTGCTTCCCAAGCAAAAATTATGTTTGTTTACTTGATTTGCTTTCTAAAATCGACAGAAACGGAGACAATTTATTAGAGACAAAGTAGATATATTGCAAGAGATGACACCCAATTATGCAAAGGTTTATCACTCCATATATACATAAATAGTATAGAATTGAATACAATGTCGAGCTTCTAATGCCTCTTCTTGGTTTCTTTACGTATCTACTATCTAGTCTTGCAGCAAAGCTTGAAAGCATCATGGAATACATTAAAAGCTTAAAACATCATATAGATGTAAACTTTCTTGTTTTTCATCTATAACTTACACGTGCACGTTCCAAAAAAACTTACACGTGCACGTTCCAAAATTTAAACTCTAATACGTCACAATATCTTTGTTATATGAACCAGAAAATGTCTACGGCATACACCGAGCATACTGGTTTCATGTCACCATTTTACGGGGCTGAAGCACCATGTATGTCTCCATACACCGCTCCTTGGGGTTATTATGCCCAAGGAGTCCATTGACACCGCACCAAAACATGCCAATTCTCTCGCAAATTTATCAGGTTTTGTCATGGAAAACCCAATGAGATAAAAAAATCATGACGAGGGAAAAAGAGTACAATAGTACAATTTCCCCTGGAAAGACGGAAATTTCTATCGTCACAAATCTCGTAGATGACGCATTATGATACTCTGGATATGTTTTATGAACATCGTAGTGGGAAGCGCCTTTGTTAATAGATATGATGGATTATCACTTGAACGAACATATTGACCATCCGCTTCTCAATTTTTCTCGAGTTCTTCAATATAGGATAAGAACCTTAGAGGAATATGTTTTGTTCGATCACTCTTGATAAAACTTTCTTTAATTTGTGTGACACATGCATCATTATCTTTGAATAAAGCTATTGGTTCTTTAGTAGTCACCAGACCACTTGCTTCTTGTATATGTTGAGGCAATGATCTAAGCCATATGCATTCCTACATGCCTCATGTAGTGCAACAATTTCTGCATAGTTTAAAGAAGTGGCAACCTAAATCTGTGAATGAGATCTCCAGAAGATCGTTGTTCCACCAAAAGTAAAAACATATCTGGTTTATAATCGAGCTTTTTGTGGATCCGACAAAAATCATGCATCTGCAAAACCAACTACACCAGATTTCGTGTTTCTAGTATAAAATAAACACAAGTCAATCGTTCCTTGGAGATAACGAAAGATATGTTTTATTTCAGTCCAATGTCCAATGTCAGGTTTTCACCCAAGAAATCACTGCAAGCGTACAGAAGTACGTTGTAG
>OVAN01005010.1:0-24432 GCA_900406275.1 Anastatica hierochuntica | reverse complement strand
TTTGTCTGCAGGTCAGTCAGAGGTAAATAAGTGTCCGGTTGGTGAAGTTTGATCCGGTTTTGGCTATACCGCTTGGAGCAGTCCTGACCCCCGGGTCGGAGTCGTTACACATACATTAGAGATGCTCTAAACTGGAAACTTTCCAAACCCAATACAATAACTAAACAAATTCGAATGATTTTTTTTTCATTTCTATTATAAAATATTTTGGGTATCCGAGTCGAACTGAACCGAAAGTTCGAAACTACATTCTAGTAATATTTTAATTCTTTCTTATTTTCAAAAATGTACTAATATTTCAGTTTTTTTCTTAACACTAGTCGAAAAGAAAGTTACAACCCATACGATTAAGATGAACAGTTTTACAAATGACTCCACGGCGCAATTCTCGTCGTAATATCTGAATCCACGATGAACGGTTATACATGTACGACATCTTTGCTGGACAAACTCTCCTCGCAATACACGAGACCATAACGAACGGTTCTACATGTAGTACTATAAAATCTCCTGAAACTTCTACCTTAAAATTTACAAGAAATTGCATTCTATGAGATTCTATCTCCAAATCTGGTGTATAAGCATTTAAACCCCTTGACCACTAGACCAAAAGGCTTTCACAATATTTTAGTTTTTGTATGGATATTTTGAAAATTTCTTGTAGAATTTGGTAAAAGATGACAATTACTAACTCAATCTCAAATATTCTATTTTAGCTTTACGCCGATTAAACCAAAATTGTTTTATAATTTTTGAACTTGAATCAAATTCAATCCCAACATAACTTTTAAAAACCGAACCCAAATCTATATTGAATTATAACATTATCCAAAAATATCATGTATCTACAAAACTTGATTACCTAAAACTCAAATATTCCGACTCAAACCGATCCAAAAATCCGACTTCCCGTTCCTAAGAGGGACATTGTTGATATTTTAGCAAATCTTCTTATGATTATGAGTTACTACTCATCCTTTTGTAGGTTATCGATTGGACTATGGTGCTATTTTTCTTTCATGTCTCATCATTATTATTAGTTTCATTATTAGAATTTTATCCGCATTGCGTACGAGATGTTTGTTAATATACCTTTTGTGGTACTAGTTGTGCTTCTACAAAAATGAGTAAAACGTATGATATTAAATTGAAAACGTATGTAATAATATCAAAATTAGTATATCAGAGTATATACTTTTATGACAATTGATTAGAAATATAATCGGTTGTAAACTTTAGCGAATGTGATTATGTTAACCTCCACATTGCAAAAAAAAAAAGTTAAATTTAAATATATAGTCAAATGATAATTTATTATTATTGTATTTCTATTTATATATACATTATACAGTTATAATATTTTATCTGAAAGAAAAAAAATGAAACCATTATAGATATCATTGTCTTATCATATTTGCTATTTAACCGTTTCTATGTAAAACTTGATTATCTAAATTTGAAGTTCTAAAAACTAATGTTAAAATATTTATATTTTATAATAGTTAGTTGGTCTGCATTATGCAGACATAAAAAATTTATCAAACATGACTGATTAAAATATTTATATGATATCTTAAAATTCTCAACTTTCAAAATTTTAATCATGTTTTTATTGAGTCAATAAACTTTATTATATGAATTTTAAAATAAAGATTGCACACTACATTTGGCATGTCATGCATCAAATGTAAATATTTTACGGATTTTAATATTCAACTCCTAAAAAATAGAATCTTCAATTCTAAATTACTTCATTTGGTTTTTATCAAAAGGAGGTAATTAAGGAAATTCTGATAAAGTCTGTTGCACTTGCGTTAACTAACTATGTCATGTCATGCTTTAGACTCCCCCAAGGCTTAACTTCAAAGTTAACCAGTGCGATATCCAAATTTTGGTGGAGCTCCAATGGACGTAATCGCGGTCTCCATTGGGTTGCATGGGATAAATTATGTATTCCAAAAAGAACGGTGGGTTAGGATTCAAATCATTGGAAGATTTTAACACGGCACTACTAGCCAAACAATATTGGCAATTAATTCAGTTTCCGAGATCTTTGGTTGCTCGAGTATTAAGAAGTAGATACTTCATGAATGTCCACCCTTTAAATGCAAAAAAAATCGAATTCCCCGTCGTTTGGTTGGAAAAGCATCTACTAAACTCAGGACCTGCTCAAGAAGGGGGTTAGGATACGAATAGGCTCCGGGATTAATACTTCGGTATGGCATGATCCGTGGATTTCGGATGAAAATCCGAGACCGGCAAGGGGTCGAGGCAGTGTTTGGAATCCGAGGCTATAGGTACAACACCTTATTAATCCCCATACAAGGGAATGTCATTTACCAATTCTACAAGAATTCATGGAGCCAGAGGATATAGAACTTATCAGGGGTATTCAACCAAGTAGGACTGCAACCTATGACAGTGTGGTCTGGCATTTTACTAAATCTGGCCAATACACGGTAAAATCGGGGTACAATATTCTTAATTCGCTAGAAATTAATAGGATTAACAATTATGGATGAGGTCCAGGCTAGGAAGCTTTAAAGGCATTTACATGGACAATAAATTGTCCCCTGAAAATACAACATTTTCTCTGGCAGCTCATCACAGGATTCTAGTCGTGATAGCGACAATAACAAATAGGGGCATGCGGTGTGATACGATTTGTAAACGGTGCGATTTAGCTGAGGAGACAGTTAACCATTTTTTCTTCGAATGTCCCTCGATTTTGCAAATATGGAATTTTTGCATGAACCCGGTAAAGCCGGAGGAGTTCCCCTCAGGGTCTCTTTATACTAATATGGACTATCTCTTCTGGAGAAATCCCATTCAGGACCAAGGCAAAGAGTACGATCTCTATCCTTAGGTCTTATGGTTAATTTGGAAAGCAATGAATAAAAAAGTCTTCCAGGGTGTTCAACTTGAAGTTGAAGAAACTTTTAAAGTCAGAGTCTGATTTTGTCGCCTGGGAGAGGCGCAGACTCCGCCAATACCAGCTGAAGAAGCGACTCCCATGGTAAATATAGGACGACCTGCTTTAATATGTCGCATAGATGGTGCATGGAAACAGTCGGATCCAACTTCTGGACTGGGATGGATATGTCAAGACGGAGAGAATGGAGTTGTCTTAGTAGGGGCAAAATGCACACGACGAAACCTGTCACCACTGCATGCAGAGATGGAAGCTCTGTTGTGGGTAATGTCAAAACTAATCACCAGAGGAATAGACTGTCAGCAATTCGAAATAGACTGCACATAACTGTACAATATTATCATGAACCCTGATGGCTGGCCAACGTTCTATACGTACATCCAAGAGCTTCACCATCTTCTCAACACTTGCTTGATTTCTCTTTATCTATCATCCCACGGACAGCAAACTCAAGAGCTGACTGCCTTGCTCGGGGATCTCGCATCTTTTATATTGATTATATTTTTGATGAATCTTCCCCTCCGAACTCGGCCACGAACACGGAGTGACTTTCTGATTATAGTGTTGTTAGAAAAAAAATTACTTCATTTGGCATGTCTTGCATAAGATTGAAATATCTTGCGGATTTTGACATGACCTCGCAAAAAATTATAATACTAAGTTCTAAGTTTTTCAGTTTATGAGTGCAAATGTCGATTCATAATTTATTAAACTTATTTTCTGTATAGTTCTTGAAAAGTAGAAGAGTTGACACTTTTATAACTCATGATTTTTGTTATTAGAAATCTATAATATTTAAAATTTTATTTAAATATAAATCAATTAATGTAAAAAGCACGATTGATTTTACTCTGCAATGTTAGTCTATATTTTTAGTTTAATTTATTTCAAGATAAAATGATTTTAGATCTTATTTAAAAGGAATAAATCAATTATTTAGTACATAAATTGCTAAATATTTTAAATAAACTAAATTTGAATTTTTTCGGCAAATTTTTGAAAAATTCTTATTTCTTTCAGAAAAAACTATTTTTAAATAAATGAAGTTATTAAATATTTAAAATATTTTCATCATTAAATTTGATTGTATTTATTAATTTCGGTTTTTCTATTTTAAATGAAATTAATTCATCAAATTGATTTTTTAAAAATAATTGACTTTATTTGTTAGTTTTAATTATTATTTAAATGAAGAAAATAATACTTTTATAATTTTTACTTAAAAGTAAAAAAATTAATATTTCATTTAGTTTTGAAACATTTTTATATTTATAAAATAGATTTTTTAAAGCAAATAGTTCATTAATGGTGGAATAATAATCAACCCGTCCAACATTTGATCTTGCGCAAACTAACATCATACTTGATACTTAAGATTTGTAAGAATTTGTTATTTACACTATTCCATATTTTCATTATTATTGTTCTGAAAATTTATTATCTAGGTGTTTAAGGGGGTGCTATTCAATCATGAATTTTGATGGAGTTTAAATCTAAACACAATCTACCGTTATTTGAATGATGGTTTTAAAATATATGATAAATTTTTGTGTTATTGGATATGATGTTTATAAATCATATTTAAAATAGATTGTTATTCAGTGAATGATTTAAATCAGTTTTTTTTTTGTCAGAAACCGAAAAACTTTATTAGACTTCAGGAGACGAAGTATCAAACAGCAAAAGAGCAGTCTTGGCTAAAGAGTCTGCCAGATTATTCAGAGAACGAGAAATGAAATTAAAAGAGATACTACGAAAATCCAACACAGTAGACCGAAGATCATCAAGATAAACATATATCGAATTGTCATGAAGATCATTCCGCAGGGGATTCAAAAGGATTTGGGAATCTGAGAAAACATGAAGCTCTTAAAACCCATGAAACCTTGCCATTCTCAAACCCATTAACATGGCCCAAGCCTCAGCCATTAAAGGGGAGGAAATAAACGAGATGGAGTCGGAAAAATCTCCAAGATTAACATCCGCATCAGAGCGGAAAATCCATCCTGCTCCACATGAACGAGTGGTAGAATTCCAGGCAGCATCAACATAACATCGCGATCTACGACCAATGTCTAGCGACACAACTAGTGACTGAGCACAAGGCGTGGCCTTGAGTCTCTGAGCCTCCTGTCATTCTCGTGCTTCAGAGATTTCCGAGCTTATTAGAACTGATGGAGCTATGATTTTGTTTGAAAAAACGAGATCGTTCCGAGCTCTCCAAATAAACCAAGCTATCCAAGCAAACAGAGAAGTGTCGGGCAGTTTGGTCGGTGGCAAGGTACGGAAGCGTGAAGCGGAAGTAAGAAAGAGATGGAGTGTTGGTGATTGGGAGAATTTTGGCATTTGAATAGGAGCGAGCACCCAAACCTCCTGCGCAAACCGACATTGAAGAAGGAAATGATCTACCGATTCTACACCACCCCAAAACTTGCAGGTCAAGTCACCCGCCGATCCTCGAGCTTGCAAATTTGCGCCCACCGCTAAAGCTCCTAAAACTGCTTTCCAGATGAAGGTCTTGATCTTAGGTAGAGTTTTAAGCTGCCAAATGCATGAACTCCACGAGAACGAAGCCTCTGAAGAGGAGAGCTCTTCGTAAACCATAACAAGATAATAACCAGATTTTGAAGTATATCGGCCATGCCTTGTAGGTAACAAAACCAATCTATCTTCTTTTGGAAACAAACTCAGAGGCATAAGTCGAATCTCTGCTTCATGAGCCGACAACATCGAGCTTACAAGGGACCAATTCCATTGGTGTGTAGCAGAAGATATCAAGGTCGAGACTTTAGCATCACAAACATCAAGAGGAGGAGGGCCAAAAGGGCGTGACGGAGTCGAGGGAGATAGCCACGGGTTTGTCCATAAATCAATCTTCAAACCATCTCCTATTAGCCACCCTAAACCAAGTCGGAGCACTGAGCGGTCAACAATAATGCCTTGCCATCCATAAGAAGCCGAGTATTGTAAATCACATGTCAAGAAAGACGAATCATGACAGTACTTACCCAACAAAACTCTCGATGCTAAGGTAGTAGGAGTCTCAATCAACCGCCAACTTAACTTAGCCAAAAAGGCCGCACTGAAAGCTTATATGTCTTTAAAACCAANCCACCCCCCCCCCCCCCCCCAAATGTTTTGGCATGGCTAACTTCTTCCATGAAACCCAAGACATCTTTTGCTTGTCTGGTTTCTCATCTCACCAGAAGCGAGTTAATGCATATTGAATTTGACGTATCATAAAGGTCGGGAGCTTGAAACATGACATCGTATAAGTTGGAATAGCCGATAAAATTGACTTTAGCAGAACCTCCTTCCCCGCAGAAGACAAAAAACGATTCGACCAACTCAAAGCGCGTTGTCTAATCCGATCAACCAGCGAAGTGTAATTGTCCTTTTTCTTACGCTTGAAATGCTCTGAAAGGCCTAAGTACTTCCCTTGCCTACCTTCTGAAAGGATACGTTTAGCCACCAACTTGCGCGTAAATGGAGTTTTCGAAGAGAAGGTTATGGAAGATTTGAGAACATTAATCTTTTGTCTCGATACGTGCTCATAAGACTAAATTAGACTCCTTAGAACACAACAAGAATGAGCGTCAGAATGGAAAAATAACATCGTATCATCTGCAATCAGGAGATGGTTGATTGGTGGAATATTCCGAGAAACTCTAATGCCGCATAGTAACCCTGAGTCATGAGCTCGCATGCACAACTTGGAGAGAACCTCATAACACAAGACAAATAAATAAAGCGACAGAGGATCACCCTGACGTAATCCCCGAGTAGGTACTACGCTACCTTGCGGCGCTCCATTCACCAAGAATGAGTATGAAACCATAATTACACACTACATAATCCATTCAACCTGCTGGGGATGAAAGCCTAACTTTTGTAAGACCAAGCGCAGAAAACTCCATTCGATCTTGTCGTATGCTTTAGTCATATCCGTTTTAACCGACATAAAACTTCTAGAGGTAGCCTTAGATGTCTTGAGATAATGTAGAACCTCATGCTTAATGAGAATACTATCAGAGATCACCCTCCCCGGCACAAAGCCAGATTGATTCTCGGAAATCACCTTCGGTAAAACAGCATGTAAACGAGACGTCAATAACTTTGTAATAATCTTATAGAAGACGTTACAAAGAGTTATTGGTCTATAATCTGCTACACGACATGATCCTGAAATCTTGGGAATTAGGCGAACATGGGTTGTATCAAGTCGTCGAGGAAAAAAGCTGGTAGAAAAGAAATGTGTGACCTCTTTGACTACATCCGGTCCAACAACTGTCCAAAAAAATAGAAAAACTCAAAAGGGAAACCATCGGGACTCGGAGCTTTCTAAGGATTTATTGCAAACGTGGCTGCTCGTATCTCTTTTGGCGATGGTAAACGAATCAGCATCTCATTCTGCTCCTGGGACACACATGGCTCAAGAGCCTCTTCTATGACGCTGAGGTCATGGTGTTGCTCTGACGAAAATAGATGCCGATAGAAAGTCGTAATCTCATGAACAATTTCATGCTCTTTAAACTTCGCAACACCGGCCACATCTTCAATGACGGTGAGACGATTACATGCATGGCGTGTTTTTGTGGAAGCATGAAAGAAGCCCAAATTTTAATCACCACTCTGAAGCCATAAAACACGACTACGTTGTTTCCAAAAATTTTCCTCATCCAAATAGGCATTGTGAAGCACCGACGTGAGCCGAGCTATCTCATCACCATCAGCTCTAGTCGTTGAGAGAGCAAGATTGAGTGCATGTTGAGTAGTGGAGATCAATGTTTTACTATTAAAATTTTAAGCCTTTGTCCATTGAATGAGTTCATGGCGGCAACGAGAAAGCTTAGACTCCACGGTAGCACTCGGAAGCCTCTGCCAAACCTACGCGATCAAATATCTTATCCTCTCGAAGACGAGCATCAAAACGAAAAATACCCTTGCATCGAACTTGAGTGTCATCGAGATACAAGATTAATGGTCGGTGATCCGAGCCCTCAAAACGCAGATATTCAAACCTACCGGATGGAAACATCTCGAACCATGCATTGTTGGATAAAGCTCAATCAAGTCGCCCATGGACCAAATAATCATGACGCATTCCCCTCCAAGAAAATGAGTTACCCGAATGTTTTAAATAAAAAAGTTTACAAGAGGAGACAAAGCTCCTAAAATCCACAAACGAACCTTCAGGGTGAGGAGGTCCCCCCGACTTCTCTCCTTGGCATAGGATCTTATTGAAATCCCTGATAAGAACCCAAGATGAGTCTCGGAGCTCGCCAAGCCTGGCTATCTCATTCGAAACCCGGCGCCTTTGCTCTTGAACAGGCGACCCGTAGACAAAAATAAAGTGGAAAGTCTTATTTTGGAAGGTAACACAAGTATCGATAAAATTTGGAGAGGAAGCAAGAATGTAAACATTAACATACCCTTTCCAAAATAGAGCTAATCCTCCACTTAAGCTAACAGGAGGAACAGTGAAATGATTTTCGTACCCCATCCATTGAAAAACTTGAAGGACATAGTCATCTTGGTTCTTCGTCTTCATTAGAAACATTAAGTCTGAGAAAAGATTTAATCTCAATCCCTGTAGACGTCGAACTTTCCAGGAGTTTCTAAGACCTTGACAGTTCCAACTGACTGTAATCATTGAGAAACGGATGGTTTACAGGAAACCATCAAACCCTTACAAGCATTCGGCATTACAACCTTAGAAGAAGTAGAAACTACTGAAGAAAGAAGAACCTCAGATTGAGGTACATTAATACTAGGAGAGATAGGAAATTTAGAACAATGACGTTTCCTAGGAGAAGCCTTAACGGCGCTCGTACAGTTACTTGGGACAGAAGGAACATGTTTAGGGTGCGCCAATGATCGGGTCTTGGAACCATTCTTATTTGTCTTCTTCCTCCCAGTTGCCTTAGCAGCCGCAGTTGAAGAGCCTACATTGAACTCCAACCTTTCCGAAATGCCAGGTAGTGGAGCAGGATGGGACTGAATAGAGAGACTCTCTGCTTGGGTTGTGCGAATCTGCTTGCATGTCATTCGATCCTGCATCGGTATCTTAGCAGACGAAGTTAACGAGACTGGAATTTCAGCTCTACTTGATGCCCCTTGTAAAGATTCAAACTGCACAGGAACTTCCTGTAGACCCAGCGACGATATCTGGCCAGAAGTATGAACCCTCTTCCCCGAGCTGAGCTGGAGAGGCAGAGGTGAGTCTAACTCTTCAAGGCGCTCAAAAGCAGAGACTCGTTGCTCTGCAATAGACTTTTTGGACAGTCACTCGAGAGCAGGGCATCAACCTTTGGAATAGCTGGACCCAACCTCATGCTCCTTAGAATGGAGCAAATCAGGGGGAGCAGGGAGAGGGAGTGGCGACCTTGATCGACGGTGATGATTGCGGGGAAGGTCCTCTGTTCGCCGATGGTCAATAAAGGCTGAGCTTTTAGTTCTGTTCTCCTGGTAGCGATCCCCGTCAAGATGACGACGGGTCCCTTGAGTCCTTAGGTGGTGAATAATCTGACCTTGCGTTTCAGGATCGACAGTGGCGGTAGTGAGAGGAGTAACCATAAGCCAATGGAGACCTTGATTTAGGGGCTTGAGGTGGAGGAGAGATGTGATGAGGATTAGATCCAGAGGAAGTAGGATACGTGGACCGCACCTGAGGTAATGGGAAAGGGTCATGTCTCTGACCATCAGAAGGAGCATGACGGAATGATCTATCCTTCTTAGCAGCATTGTAGGCCTTATCTTCTTCAAGACGGTGTAGAACATTTTGTTGGTTGATTGTCTCTGTCTTTGGTGGGGAAAAAGACGAAGAGGTCCTCTGAAATAAACATTGCTCCTCCTTATGACGGAGAGAGAAACACTTGAAGCAATGTCGTTGAAGGCGCTCATATTCAAACTCCAACGTTGCCTCTTCACGAGTGGGAAACGTAAATCTATCCTTAACCACAAGGGGCTTTGTCCCATCAATCAGGACCTAGATCCGACCATCCATTGTATCATAATCTCTAAATTTCCCCAGCCTATGCGTAATAGCTTTAAGTATATCGTACTTGTAATAGTGGACCGGGAGATCGTGCACCGTAATCTAGATTGGAATCGTTAAGGGAAACGAGTCCGAGATAATTGGTTTCCATCGTTAAATGATCAACATCCATCTCTTATAATGAAAAAGAGCTCGATCCAAAACCGAACGAAGGTCCGCCTCATATTGGAACTTGAAGCAAAATCGCTCCCTGCCCAAGACTTCACCTTGGATACGGTGACCGAGGTCCCATAGCTGGGGAAAGAAATTAACCACTGTTTTTGGTCATTGGATTTCAGGGCTCAAAACACGACCAATTAGTGTGAGTTTGTTTTTCGAGATTATATCTGCATTATCCACGTCTGGGAGGCGAGTGGGAGGCGGTCTTATCCATCGTGATGATGAGGCAACAGACTTGTTTTTATCTCCACGTGAGTGGTGACCCGCCACGATAATGAAGCGAGAAGGGAAACAAGCAGACAATATGTGACCGTAAAGGGAGAAGCGGACTGCAGGGAGCACCAAGGGAGAGGACATGATCTGTAAATCAGATAAGACACTGGACAGATGCTATCATATCAGAAAAGGAAGATGATCGAAACCGCCAAAAGGTTGATCAGAAATCACATTGGAAAGCTCCAAAACCCTATCGCCATAATCTTAGGATTTTGAAGATTCCAAATTTAAACCAATTTTTAAAATATAATGCTATTCAACTTTAAATGATTTTAAATATTTAATTTCAATTTAAACTGATTTCAATTAATCGACTGCGAGTCTCATAATTTGATTAATGAATTACACCCCCTTGATTTTAAGTGGATTAAAAATTTTAAAAAAAAATTAGCTGTAATTGTTTTTAGTTTTGATCAAGATGTTTTAACACGTGGTGGATAAAATTATCTTTTTTTTTTTACTTTTGTAAAATCTTTGCTAGAATTAAATATATTGGGTTAAACTTTTCATTTAAAATATTTTAGGTTTTGATCTTAAAATACTTATGTTTTAAAAAAAGAAATACTTATAATATATAGATGACGTTTTTTAAAAAAGAAACTTGGATGCATGACAGATTTAATAACCATAGAGTTTGACCTGCGTAAATGCGCTAGTTTTTTTTAGTTTTATATATTATTGACTATATTTAGATTTTTTCGAGTATCGAGTTTAGAATTTTCGGTTATTTCGGATTCGGATTCATGATCAAAAGTTTTAGATTTTTCAGTTATATCGAATTCTGGATTCGGGTTTAGGTTTAAGATTTTTGGATTTTCTGGTTTCCTCGGATACTCTTATGGGTCCAGTTCGGATAATATCCAATACTCAAAATATCGTGAAACAAAACCCGCTGGAGTATTTTTTAAAAACATTAGATGACTAAACTTAAATTTTTATATTTTATATAAATTATTTCTATAAATTTTTATAGGTTTTTTAAATTTATCATTTTATGATTTTTAAAAATTATTGTAACAAATTATATTTTGAAAATAATAATATTGTAATATAGTTATTTTTTCAAAATTTTGGATTTATTTTAAATATGAAAATAAACTTTATTAAATTTGGTGAAATATGATGATTTTAAATTGTGCTGGTTTACAATTTTTATAATGATTATATCAAAAGAATATTGCAATATTCTAATATGTCTGTTGGAATATGTAAAAGAGTAATTAGAGTTATATTAATTAGATACATTTAATACAATTTTTAAAACATGTTTAATTAAAAAATCGCAAAAAAAAATCTTTGTACTTCTCTCTAAGATAGACTAGGTGGCTTCCAGCTAATGCTCAGATGTAAGTAGATGTGGACAAAATACCTAGATCCGAAGAGTCGATGCGAATTCGACACAAAAGTGATACCCCTGCGAAAAAAGTTGTACCCAATCCGAACCAAAACTAGTAAAATATTTGTACCGAAATATTTCGAGTACAAAAATACCTAAATTACATCTATATACTTAAATATATTAGTTGTTTTATATATAGTATCCAAAAATAACTAAAAAAAATACCAGGATTTTCAAAACTTTTTTGAATTTTAGGGTTTTTTAGTTATAATTGGATTTTTTAATTTCTTTTCTACATGTCATAATTTTTGTTAAAAAATAGATAATTATAATGTATACCATGTAAAATTGAATTTCGTGTAAATATAGTGATATGTAAAATTTAGAGTAGTATTTTACTTTTCATATAAAAATCAATATGAATTAGTGTATGCCTTAATTCATGATCATAGTAATATTGTTATGTATTTATGTTTTTATATGTATAGTTTTATAAATCTTAAACAAAAATGATTTTTTCATTAAATGTATATATTAACATTCTATAATGTGCTTCATCATTAGAAATAGAAAATTAATTTTATGATTCTTTTATTTAATTCTATATGATTTACAATTTTTTTATAAAATATATAACATTATTTTGGATTTAAATATTTTATAATATGAAATATTCAGATTTTATATATATTTATGTTTTAATTAAAATAGCATAAGATGATTATCTATCTAAATTATTGTGTCCAACTGACTTATGTTTCTTTCATGAATGTTATAACTTGAAATTTTATTTATTTTGTAATATTAAATATTTAATTTTACATGATTTGGAATTTTCATAATGAGATAAGATGATTTTGGATTTAAATAATTGATAATCTGAAATACATATTTTATATCAATATTTTATTTTGTTTACAAAGTAATAATTAATTTTTGAAGGAATAAAGATATGAAATTTATTTTAAAGAATATGATTATTTCGATTGTTTTATAGTCTTAGTATATAAAACGGTAGAAAGATATTTTGTAATATTTTTCGAAGAACTTATTTCTCATTCTGCTTTTATCCATATATATATACACACACACACACACACATATATATATATATATATATATATAACATGGTTTTGGGTTTCAAAATATTTCATGTTTCTTGTTAAAATTTAGCTTGAATGTTTTCTCTAGAACTTAATTCATTTTTTATATTATACAATATATTTAAAAAAAACCGAGACCATAAACTCTGTTTTTTAAGACCGTATTTAATAACTAATTATATAAAATCATAAGAAAAAGAAATATAGAAACATATTAATACTATATTCTGAAAAATTAAATCAAGTAATGTAGTATTTGGCAAGTGAGTTAATTTAGTTCATGATTTATATCTATAGTTCGAAAATGAATTAAATAAAAGTAAATTAAAATAAATTAAAAATTGTTTCAACCAATCAAATTATAACATTAATCCTAAAACTTCACATATGGTTTATACCTAAACAAAATTCATTAAAATGTACTTACAAATAATATATAAGAGGATTTACGGTTTTAAAAAAGTTTGATAGTTAAAAGAAATTAACTATTTTTTGACAATATCTCTATTTTGCCCTTCCAAATTTGAATAATGGTTTTGGCCAAATCATAAATTCAACTTTTATTGACGCCTCTTTATTTTTACGTAATACTATTCCTTTTCTTTTTGTCCAAATCAACTTTCATTAATATTTCCATTACAACTATTTTTTACCTAATCATGGTTGATTTGACGTTGTCCTGTCGTATATTTTCCATCGAAGATGGGGCTTAAATATGTTTGAATATCTTGTTGGACATTATAAATTATGTGTTTGGCTTCGCCAATTACAAAATTGTAGTATTTAAAGTTTATGGTTTAGAATTCTTTCATTGAAGTTGTTAAATATTTGTTGAATATTTAAATTTTTTTGCTTGGGTTTCTTTATTACAAATGTTTAGAGTTTAGGATTTAAAATTTATAATGATCTTATAAAATGGTTTTGTGGTTGTCATATTTTATACTAATTAGATTAGATCCACCAACTTCAGGATTTATGTTTAGGTTAACATTTTGCTAAACATATTTATCTATTTATGTCGGTTTTACCTAATAATTTTTACGTAGAATCATCGTTGACGCGAAGCTTTCGTCTCAAATATTTTTAGATGGAGATATGGCTTAGTGAAAACCGGTTTGAATAGTTCGTCAAATATTGAAAATTAAGTGTTTGGGTTCCCTGGTACAAGAATTTTAGGGTTTGTATTTTAGAGTTTGGTTTAGAACTCTTACTTCTCGTTGGATATTTTCTTTTGTTTTTCCCTAATTGCAAGTGTTTAGAATTATCTTATAGAATGTTTTCGTTGATGTCATATATTACCACAAACTCGATTGCATCCACCAATTTCAGGATTTATATTTACGATAACATATGTTGAACATACTTTTATATTTACGCGGATAATAATTCACATTTCTTCGATTAAGTTGAGATGTTAAGACTATACGCCAGGTGTGGTAGATGCAACAAAAAAAAAAACAACTTGTAAAAAGCTGATGTAACCAAGACTATTCGTCACAATATATTTGTTGTTCTCTGTAGAGGGTGATTGCAAAAATGACCTACATATTGTAGTCAACTATAAAACTAAAATTTTCTCTCTTAATTTTTAAAATCCTACATTTTACCTTTTTCAAAAATCAATATTTACCAACATTGCCATTATATACCAATTATTTAATTAAAAATAGACAAACATTTTTAATAACTTCACACATTCACCAAACACTACAAGAAAACAAAGTTTTTACAACGGAAGGATTCATTGTTAAATCATCGTAAATCAAGGTTTACAACGACTTAACGACGAAATGCAAATCGTCGTTAACTACTCAACGTAATAAAACACTCGTCGTAAATATTACGACGATCAGATTTCGTCGTAAATCAGATTGTAAAAGTTCGTCACAAACTCGACTCTAAGTTACGATGAATTACCAATGGTTTTTGTGCTCTGTAAATTGATGTTAAATCGATGTAAACTTAAGACGGTTTTACGAAGAATTAGAAATGATTTTTTTTAAAAAAAAATATACCATCGTATTAACGAACAAATAACGTTAAAAGTTTTTGTTGTAAAAACGTTGTCAAAATTATGGTGATGTTAATTCGTCGCAAATTATCAACGAATCAACAACGAAAATTTTAAATCGTTCGTCGTTAATTCGTCATTATTTGCAAAAATGCTGTAACAGATAAAAATAAATTAAATTATAAAATATTGATTTTAAATAGTAAAATTCCTTTTACAATTATAAATTAAAATTAAAATAATTAAAAATATTATATTAATTAAATTCATATTCAAAATACACTACAAAGAGAACGAACAAAAAAATACTTTTTTGTATGAATCTTGTCGAATGACTCTTCTTTCTTCAATACTCTTCAAAAAATTCAGAGCAGAGCATAAAGATTGAAGTTGTTGAGAAGAAGTAACATTCCATTTCATTTATCAGCAAAGTATTTTTGGAGGAAGGTTAGAGTAAACGACAATAACCAAATTTCCAAAACCGTCAATGTATAGCTAAGACGTGCGGGTGACAAAGTTATCGTCAAACGCAGTCACATTATCATCTGCTCCAAATTTTGTTACGACGAGTCGAGTGCCCCACCATTTGGCTGGAGATTTTTGTACAAAATCTGAGCATAATATCTTTATCTACTAATATATAAAAACACACACACAAACCTTCACCAAATAAATGAACGTTTAATTCTTTGCTTCTTCTAAATATTACTCTTTATAGAGTTTATTTCATTGATTGACAAATATTTTACTAATTTAAAAAAAAACAAGAGGATAACTAATAATCTTTATTTTAATTTTTATTTGTGAGGATTTTGCTAAATACCAATTAACATTTATAAAAAGCTGAGTCCATTTTGATTTTTATACATGACTCGTACCAAGCAAAGTTCGATTTTTATTGATCAAGTGCATAAAACTTGTGATTCAAGCCTTCAACAAGAGTATGAAGTCTAAATCTCCTGTCACAAAAACAACAACTTATAGAGAGAGAGAAAAAAAAAAAGAACCATATAAATTGTAGGAGAACGTCAGTGAATATTGCTGGATATTTCATCCTCGCCGTGATTCTGTTCAAAATTGATGAAGTTAACCGAATCAACATAAATCAACATGAAATCTTCTACAATTAGAAACAAACCTTAACTACATAGAAAACGAAGAAGAAAATACTTTTTTCTGAATGAATCTTGTCGAATAACTCTTTTTCCTCCGATACTCTTCAGAAGATTTAGAGCAGAGCATAGAGCATAGAGAATGAAGTTGTTGATAAGAAGTGACATTCCATTTCATTTATCAGTAGTGAGTTTTTGGAAAAACGCTAGAGTAAACGACAATAATCAAATTTCTAAAACCGTCAGTGTGTAGCTAAGATGTGCGGGTGACACAGTTATCGTCAAATGCAGTCACTTTATCATCAGCTCCCAATTCTGTTATGGCGAATCGAGGGCCCCACCATTTGGCTGAAAATTTTTGTACAAAATCTGAGCGTAGTGTCTTGATCTACTAATATATAAAAAACACACACAACTCTTCACCAAATAAATGAATGTTTAATTCTTTACTTCTTCTAAATATTACTCTTTATAGAGTTTATTTCGTTGATTGATAAATATTTTACTAATTTAAAAAACAGACAAAAGGATAACTAATAATCTTTATTTTAATTTTTATTTGTGTGGATTTTGCTAAATACTAATTAACATTTACAAAAAGCTAAGCCCGTTTTGATTTTTTACATGACTCCTACCAAACCAAATTCGATTTTATTGATTAAATGCATAAAACTTGTAATTCTTAACTAGATCACCTAATCTCCTCAGGGTTTTGAAATCTAGCCGTAGTGACTGAATTAGATAGATGAGAAATGGAGAAGAAGATGATTTGAATTTAGGAAAATGAAATTATGTTCTCGATCTAGATATATACAATTGTTGATGTTTGTTTGCTAAACCAAAACAAACCGGATCTCTATTTACAATCTAAGTACACATAACCACACTTAACCATAATATATTATTGTAACTTTTTTTTGTCTGACTATCTAGTAGAATCTTCGACGCTCAATACGATCTCGAAATCCGTCCGTCACGTCCTCTCGCCATCTCCGAACACTACGGCCTCATTTTCGTCGCCCATTCCTCCAGTTAATCGGTGATGGTACATAAAAGATTTTGCTCCTGCTGTCTGCGTCTGTGAACTTTTTTTGTGTGGAAAATTATGGTTTTTTGTTGGAAGGACCAAAGATGTAATTTTTGCTTCCAAAAGTATTAACGGGAAAAGTAGTAAGGTTTATATTTAGGATATGAGTCTCGTCGATGTTCCTATTGGAAACGTTCGTATACTGTCTCTCTCAGGGGATGATTTCGTTCTTGCTGCCTCTGTCACTGTTGATATTCATTTCTTCTCTGTGGATTCACTTCTCAGTAAGGTATAAGACTCATAAGCTCTTAAGACTTTAGTCTTTGTGGAATGATGAAGTCTAAGTCTTGGTCTTTTCTGAACTGTGTAGAGATTAGAAATGGGAAGTTGTCAAGAAGATTATTCACTGTATTCAACTTCTTAATGTTTTCCGTCGTACATTGTTTCATTATATAAGCAAGTATTTAACCTAGCTATACAAGTTGAAACGGATAGGCCTACGGTCCAATACCCCCGTTCAAAGTGGCGTGTGTAGATTACACACATCCAGCTTGTTAAGAAAACTTTCAAACTCTTTGCGTCCAAAAGCTTTAGTCATGATGTCAACGAGCTGCGATTTCGTTGAAACATGCTTTGTTGCTATCCGACCTCGAAGAATTTCGTCACGAACAAAGTGACAATATGCGCCTACGTGTTTCGTCTGAGCATAGAAGATAGGGTTGGCGGCGAGCTTAATCGCCGAGAGACTATCAGAATAAACAACGACCGGAGACGAAAAATCAATACCAAAAGCAGGCAAGAGTTGGTGCAACCAAATGATCTCTTGAACCGTATCAGCCATGGCTCGATATTCTGCTTCAGCAAAGGACCGAGAGACGGTGTCTTGTTTACGAGTTTTCCAGGAAAGTAGAGAGCCCGCGAGTTGTATGAACCAACCCGTTAGTGATCGACGTGTCAAAGGACACGCTGCCCAATCCGAATCACACCAAGATGTAAGTGTCAACGGCGTATTAGAACATAATAGAATACCTTGGCCCAGACTATTTTTTAGATAGCGAATGACACGAAGTACGACTTCCCAATGAGCTGCTTTCGGCGAGCTCATGAACTGTGAAAAAAGGTGAATAACATAAGACAATTCGGGTCTTGTGTTACCCAAGTATATGATGCGACCAATTGTACGACGATAAAGCGTAGGATCAGGAAACGGATCACCCTCAGCGAGCTGGAGTTTGTGGTTTTGTTCAAGAGGAAACGTCGTTGGTTTGACACTAAGGAGACCAAATTCAGAAATGATATCAAGAGTGTATTTCCTTTGGCATAAGTAAATGCCGGCGGGACTTCGTGCCACTTCAAGACCCAAAAAAATACCGTAGTACTCCTAGATCTTTCATGTGAAAACATGAACTCATGTCGGACTTGAACTCATCGATAACACTCTGTGAGTTTCTTGAAATAATAAGATCGTCAACGTATACAAGAACATTGAGTTGAGAGGTCTCGTTGGCGAAGGTGAAGAGAGAGAAGTCGGATTCATTTTGAACAAACCCATAAGTCGTGAGAGCAGTGTTGAGCTTCGCAAACCAACACCTCGGAGCTTGTTTGAGACCGTATAAAGATTTCCGGAGACGACACACCTTACTTTTGTCGTTAGTACGAAAACTCGGTGGAAATTGCATATACACTTCTTCTTCCAAATCTCCATGAAAAAAGTGTTATGTACATCCATTTGATCCACGGGTCAATCATGAGCAACAACGTGTTGTAGAAATGCACGAATGGTAACCATCTTTGCGACCGGGGCAACGGTTTCGTCATAGTCAACACCTTCAGTTTGATTGTTTCCGAGAACAACTAAGCGAGCTTTGTGCCGTTGTAGAGTCCCATCGGAATTGAATTTTAGTTGAAAGACCCACTTACATCCAATGGCTTTCTTTCTAGGGGGTAAGTCTTCAACGGTCCATGTCCCTTGATCCTCTAGAGAGTCTATCTCGTCAGTCACAGCACACCTCCAATGCTCGTCTAAAATTGCATCTTTATAATGGAGAGGTTCATCGGCAGAGGAGATGGCCGATATAAAGACTTGATAAGAAGTGGAGAATCGTTCTGAAGATATATAATCTTCAAGTGGATACTTTCTTGAGGAGAGAGAGAGATCATAGAGGAGCATTGTAATATAATCGACGAGTTTAGTGGGTGGTTTCCGGTGACAAAAGCCGCGACCCAACTGTTCCGGTAAATCTTCAGCAACCGGAGGTTCATTTATGGAGAGTTGTTGATTTTCAGGAGGTTCGACGACAGTCATGCTGTCATTAGCAGGTGGATCAGCCATAGCAGACTGTTCTGGCGAAAAAACAGAGTCAGGGTTTGTTGCTTCAGGCGCAAGTAATGTTTCAGAAATAAAGTGTTCTTCAGGAGATAATGAAATAGAAGACTGAACAATCGGAGGAACGATCACAGGTGGAGTAGGCGTGATGGTTGCAATATCTGATGCCTGTGATTCAGAAAGCATAGCAGGTGAAGACGTATCAATCTCATCAATTGGCGACGAGGGTACAATTGGCAGAGGTAAAGACGCATGAAATGAAGAGGAAGATGATGTTATGTGAGCATAAGGGAACTCATCTTCAGAGAAGATCACGTCACGGGACACAGAGATAGTCCCAATATCAATGTTATATACACGCCATCCTTTTTGTCTGTAAGGATACCCGAGAAATAACGAGCGATTACTCCGAGTGGCGAATTTATCACCCTCATGTTTCTTGTTATGTACATAACAGAGGCAGCCAGAAACTCTAAGATTTTGTAGTGATGGTGGACGATCATAGAGCCTTTCAAATGGTGACTTTCCATTTAAAAGCGGTGTCGGAGTTCTATTGATTAAATAGCCAGCGGCTAGAACACAATAACCCCAAAACTCGATTGGTAAGCTTGCTTGAAAACGAAGAGCGCGAGCAACGTTAAGTATGTGACGATGCTTGCGTTCTACGCGTCCATTTTGTTGCGGTGTTCCAACGCAGGATGTTTCGTGATGAATGCCTTTTTCTTTAAAATAATTCCGTAGACAAATAAACTCGGATCCGTTATCACGTCTAATTGATTTGACAGTGTCATTGAATTGTCTTTCCACTAAAGCAATGAAGTTTTTCAGTTCAATAGGAGCAGATTGCTTTGACGGTAGGAGATATATCCAGAGAGCTCTAGTGTAGTCATCAAGTATGGTAAGAAAAAAACGTGAACCACAAATTGCAGGAGTCCGATATGGTCCCCATAAGTCGCAGTGTATGAGTTCAAAAACCATGGTCATTTTATTCTCACTTAACTGAAAAGAATCCCTTGTTTGTTTAGCACGAATACAAACATCGCACGCAGAAGAAACTAAATCACTACTACTAAAATCAGAAAATGCCATCAATTTCATAACTTTAGAAGAAGGATGTCTTAGCCGACAATGCCATAAACTTGCGGAAGACACAGCATTCGTGTGCATCGCCGCTGCTCCATCAATATCTCTAAAGAAATATAGACCATTCATCTGCTCACCCGCTCCAATCAGCATCTGTGTGATGCGGTCATGAACAACACAAATCCGATCAGATATCTGAAATATCAAACAACTGTCTCTAGTTAGCTGAGATACTGAGATTAGATGATAATGCAATCCATTCACAAAGTATACGTTCTGCAAACTAAGAGAAGAACCCATATACACACTGTCTTTCTGTGTTGCCGTTGTAAGCCTACGTTCTTTGGCTATTTCCTCTGCAATTGTAGCCTTTTGATAGTCACCGAGGCTTGTCCAAAGCTTCATCAATCGACCATAATACGCTTCAATGGCTGTTCCATGTTGTCTACAATTTGCCAGCTCAGACTTAAATTTCTGGACTCGTTGACCATTTTTCATCGCAAAGCGTTTTTTGATATGTGTCCAGAGATCGAAAGCATCATCACTGTGAGCAAGCGTGGAGCAGAGTGCTTCTTCCATGGTTAAATTGATCCAAGAGATGACCAAGGCATTGTTGACACACCAATCTTCAAAATCCTCAGAATCTGGTGATGGTCTAGGAATAGATCCATCAACAAATCCAAACTTCTTCTTCGCCATTAAAGCCAATCGAAGATTACATGACCATTCGTCATAATTAGGGCCACGCAGTGAAGGCCGAGAAATAACCGTGCCAGGGTTATCTCCTGCAGTAGGGTCGTAAGGAGAGATAAAAGACATCGCAGACTGAAAACCGGATTCTTCGGTCACGCCCGCCATGTTTCAGAAGGTTTCTTTTGGTCAAAGAAAGAAGAACCAAAAGAACTAGGTCAAAGAAAGAAGGAGAAGAAAGACAGAGAGTTCTGATCGTAAGCCACAACCTTGTTTTAAGGTTTGGTTCCGATACTATGTCAAGAAGATTGATTCATTGTATTCAACTTCTTAATGTGTTCCGTCGTACAGTGTTTCATTATATAAGCAAGTATTTAATCTAGCTATACAAGTTGAAACGGATGGGCCTACGGCCCAATAAAAATGAAACTTTTTTATCAATTTTAATCCGATGCACCAAATTTCGTCCTTCATTATAGTTGTCACTCCTTCAACATTGTGCTCTAGTTGCTCATGTGCTGCTTGCTCAATATTCTCATTTCCTACTGCATCTTCAACATCATTCTCATTGTCAGTATTCTCCTCTAGAATGGGTTGCAACTTAAGTTCTCCTCTCACAAAACAATATGTGTCCTGATTCGTCACTGATTGTGATTGTTGTTCAAACTTTAGCCAGTCTCTCTCCGTATGCTTCTGCTCTTGTTCTGTGAATTGTTCCAGACACTGTCTGGTCTCCCTCGAGAGGCCTTAGGTGTGCCGAGTGCGATCGTCTCTCTAAGAACTGTGAGTAAAGAAATATGAGTTTCTCAAGCTAAACAAAAGAAACTGAGACTGAAAGTGCGGAGGGTGTACCTTGATGATGTTCATAGTTTCCTTCTTCTTCAAACTCTCCTATATCCACTTCATCCAACTGTGAAAACACAAGTTCTAAATTACAAAACCATGTAAACAAAATATAGTATAGAGGAACAAACTTACGGGACAAAGGAAGTTGTTAAAATCTGATTGGTTCACTTGTGGAGAGTTCAACATTGGCAGGTGGTTGGTGGTGTAAAGACAAATGTTGGATTCTCTCACTGACCAAAGCAAAAAAGCAAGCAATAAACTAGTTAAGGTTTGATCATAACAATATAGAAGTTTAGAGTTTGATTAAGACCATTTCCAATGTATTCCTCTATTTTTTTCTCTATAATAGAGGAACTCTATAATAGAGATGGGTTTTGCTCCAATGCATTTTCCTATTTTTTCCTCTAAAAAAGAATATTCTTCAAAGATTCTTTTTTAATTTTACAATTAAAACTCTATACTTATAAATGTTGAAAAGTCACTATTGGAGTCAAAAACTGTCCCGACTAAATCGATGCCTGAAAAGGACTACGGAAACAATGCTTTCTCTTCCGGACACAGGGATCGTAAGGATATCTGAAAACTTTGAGGTTCTCATCGTTCGAGCTGTCTCTTTCGGGACTGGTTTCAGAGCTTCGGAGATAGCCGACCATGACCAATCTCCACATAAAGTCAGTCCGTCCGCAAGCAACTAAAGCATCCAAGTGCTAAGGCTAGCATCGATGGTCCTCGGATGATTCTCACAAGGCCAAACAATACATCCTCTGAAGCGATACGAAATCATCGAAAGCCCTAGAGAANCGAGTCTTGAAACCGATTGACGACCGAACTAGAGGCCGATCTAGACGTCGATTGAACCAAGACATAAGGTCTGTCTTGGCGCCAAGACAGAGCGTCTATCTTGGCGCCAGTTGGCGTTGAGGCGCTGATAACGTTCAGCCGTAGTCCGTTGACTGAACCACGTCCTTTCCTATCGTCATTTCCTTCGAATCGTCACTCGATCATCTCTCGTTTCGTCTCGATTGGAGTTTCCGTCGGACCGTCATGACAAGAGTCGCAAGGATTTGTGCTTTCCGCGGATTTCGTATCAATCGTACAAAACGACGACGGTTAACTTAAGTACCGGAAGAGTCTAACCTATATGATTGACTGCACCGGTCCGCGAAGCTGTTGTCGTTTATTCTTGCGAGAAACGGTTTTCCGCGATAAGTTGTAAAGGCCACTCAGCCTCGAAACGGCCCAAAAAGGCCCAGACCGCGGTGACGGTCTACTTATAATTTTCAGGCGAGAACCGACCCACTTGCAATGACGGTTTAACAGGATTTCGCGAAAATGTCAAGTTCTGGGAAGATAAGGAAGGATCTCGAAAAGATTTAGGAGAATCAGGGAAAAAGGAATATTCCTGCGAGAAGATATACACAAATCGGGACGGAAAAGGAAATCGAACCAGCCCACGAGGATCTATATAAAGGACGTGAAGTTAAAGAAGAAGAGGGACATTCATTTATTCATTCACAGAGCTTTTCGTCACCACAAAACACTTAGAAAAATTAGGGTTCTTGTTTCGTTTTTCGTTAGCGAGCTGCGTCTCAACTAGGTTACGAGTTTGCGTCTTAGTTATAGGTAATCGTCGACAACAGTTCTAGCGGCCACAACTTAACACCGGTTGCGCACGCTCCGATCACGAAATTCGAATAAGATCCCTTAACTTCTTTGTTAACTGTGTCTGTCGATTCGTTCTTCGTCTATGTTTTTCGCAAACTTTAGATCCGTTTTCGTATTCGCTTTGTTTTACAAATCCTGTACTTTTTCACCGTTAATTCATATTGCTTCGCAATCTATTTCGTATTAATCCAATTCCGTTATCTAACTTACTCACGATTTCTGTCTTATTGTCTTTGCAGTTTACTTTCGTATTTCTTATTCAATAATTTGCGAACTCGCTATTCGATCTGTTGATCTTTGGCTTCAGAGGATCCGTGAACCACGTATCATTGAGAGTGAGAATTTCGGTTCCCATAGTTTGGCGCTAGAAGGAGGGTGCACACGCGATTTCTTCACGCTAATCACAGNATCATGAACACTGACGAACAGAACAACCAAACAGCTCGCGAAGGCGACAACGTCGGCGACACCGTTGAAATCAATCCGACGACGAACGCCACCGCGATCAACGCTGATCCAAACATCGCGATGTTCGAGGAGATCAAAAACATGTTCTCGACTCTCGAAAAGAAGTCGGCAGAACGTGATGAACTCACTAACTCTCTCGCAAAATAGGTCAAGACCTTAACTGTGAGAACCAAGAAAATCCTTCCGCGTGGAGATACCAGACTCTGCGGAAGAAGAGTCAATTTCACGTCTCCGCCTGGAGCGCTCCGCGACGCACATGAGAAACCATCAGAACAGAAACCCGATGTGATTACACCTGTCGCGACCCGGACTGGCGCGAATGACCTCCCATCTCTTGA
>OVAN01005009.1:232-24433 GCA_900406275.1 Anastatica hierochuntica | reverse complement strand
TGTTTTTCACCATATTATACCAAACTTGGTGTAGCTAGCAAACTTTTTTCCGTTTTAAATACATATATTGTAAAATTATTTTTTAGGTATGTGAAATATTTTGTTTTATTGAGTTTGTGACGAATTTGCGAGGAGGCTAGCAAATCCCTCGAAAAATCTGTGAAATTTCCAATTATGAATCTCTAAGCCCTAAAACTTAAACCATTTGTATGGGTTTTGTGAGAGATTCCTCACAAATCCCTTGCTATTTTTTGTTGGTAATATAAAAAATTTAATTTTCTTGAAAATACACTTTTGGTAGGTTTTTATTAAATTTTTCCGGAGTAATTAAATTTTTCCAGAGTTTTATTTTTTGCGAGGGAATTGCAAGGATCCGTTGTAAATCGAATTAATTAAAAAAAAAACCGCCAAATGTATTGGCTCGTTTGGCGATTCCCAACTTGCTACTGAACCACTACAAATTGACGACATAACAAAACCTTTATATATATATGGCACCATCTTCTCCTTCACATTTGCTCATTCTTCACTTTCTCTCTAACACAATCGCCTCTCTCATGGTTTAGATGGAATATATAAAAATTGTTGGGATTGTATAAAATTTTTATTAAATTACTCACATACCTTGTAATTTAAAATTTTTAGATGTATAATGGGAATAATTATACGAGATTTTTGTCGGCCTCAAACCGGTCGACGCCAGCCCCGATGAGCCATGACGACCCGACCACATCGTCTGACTCGGTGCCGAACACACAACCTTTGACCTTAGTTCCGCCGACGACTTCTGTTCATCAGGCACCTCTTGCTCCAAATATTCTAAGGAACATTTACCTAAAAGATCTCCTCTACATTCCAAGAAGAGCGACATTGTCTTTTCTTTATCCAAATTGACCCCCATACACTTTTTGGTAAAAAAATTAAATACTTTTTTACTTTTTTTTGAAATTATTAAATTTTTTGTATATATTTTTTACGTTAGATGATGATGGCAAAGTTACAAAGTCGGTGCGATCTATTTTTTAGCGAGATTTCAAAGAATCATATGCAAACTGGTCGCACACTTCAGCATCGGTCATTCAACGTTGGTTTGAGACATTTGCGGTAATTTTATAATCATAAATTTAATTACTCATTCAAATTAAGTTAAGTTTTTAAACTAATTATTGTAATTTTTTTTTAGCAAACTTACAACTGGGATATGTCGATTGACGGACTAGTGCGCACAGAGTTTGAGACAAAGTGGTCGATCAAGTCGGTCGGTGGAAGAAAAGTAGAAGACCACATGTGACGATGCCAAACATAAATGAATGGATTTGAACGTGTGGACCGGATTGACGAGGTATTCAGTCGATCTGGGAACTAAAAAGTTGAACATTAACAGTAAAAATGCACGAGCAGCGGTTCCAGTAGAAACAAATCAAGGGGGACAAGACTCTTTCAAAGCAAATGGTTTCAAGATTATAAATTTTACTTTTTATATTTAATTAATTTATATATACTTTAAATTAATAAATATACATTTAATTTTGTAACTTATTTTTAACATGTTTAGGATATCGACTCAGATACTTTTTGATCTTGTAGCGGTTTTAGAAACAACGAAGAGGAAACCAGACGGAAATTTCCTCGATCAGAAGTTCAAGAAGTTAATAAGGTCACTTCGAAGAATCAGGAGTTGACCCAAAAATATGTGGACGACGATCCAAATAGTTCGGTCCAATCTAGAGGTCAGACGCAGTCCGAGAAGAATAAGATATTCATTGAGATTAATAGTTATAATTATTTGTTAATTTTTAGTAATTATATATATATAGTATAGAATTATTAATACTATTTATTGCTTTAAAGTTGTTATAGACCGCACGTAAGAAATGGAATATTTTTGGCTTTGGCTCTCTACAGGCAGAAGTTTCTTCACCTACTTCGTTCTCAATTTCCGTGCGCATATTTGGTCGCTTTCGCGACAGAATTGACCAACACAAAAGCGGAGCTCCAACAAGTTTGTATCGAGCTAGCCTTTTTCAAAAAAGGTTAGCGCTCATAAAGCATACTTCGCCTATGTTGCAGGTAAAGATCTGGTTTTCCACAGAATTTTGGAAGAAAAGGAATAGCGTGTTTCAGCTGAAGACCCAGGTGAACAATCCAACCATGTGAATCGCAGACCGACCGGGCGAATACTTCTGAATATTCGCCTAGATTTTAGAGTTTTTATTTTTACTTTCATATATATGATAGAATTTCTTTTTGTTTTAATATTTATGTTTTAGAATACAATTAGTTTTATTTTATATCAATTCAAATTATTTAATAATATTTATAGTTAAAATTTTATAGTTAATTAAACATTAGTTAATAAATAAAAATATGAAATAAAATAAAATATTAAAATTCATATTTTTCAAGAGATTTGCAAGTGTTCCTCGCAAAATCGTAGCAAAACTTTTTCTTTTTTCTTTGCAAATTTGTCACAAACCGATCGCAATTTAACTACAGATTTGTGAGAGATTTGCTAGATATTGCGGTCTTCGCAAATTTGCGACAACTTTGTGGCAGCAGATTTGAGAGAATTTTGTAATGAACATATTTCCAACAAATTTTGCGAAATATTTGCGAGGTCAAACTATTTGTGACTATCGATTTGAGAGAGAATGGTGTTCTATTTGCGAGAGATTTGCTAGGAAATTTTCCCTCGCAAATCATGTGTTTTCTTCTTTCATTTTTTTTTGTTAATTATCGTCTATTTTTTGCTGTGAAATAAATACATTTTAATTATATAAATAACCAAATCAATATCAATTATCTCAAACTCTCTACAAATACAATTTTTGCTCCACAAACCAAACTCCCACAGCATCATTTATACATAAATATAAAACTAGAGCCATCGACAAATAATGTTTGTTAGTGGTCTATTTGAATACTACTATTCAATTTATGTCACTAAATTATTACAGCTATCATGCATAAATATATTAGTTTATATATAAATATATAACGCATGTCAATCTAATGCTACAATAGCGACTGTTATCTCAATCTATATTATATACGTTAAGAGCATTCCACATCATCTTCGTTCCCCTAACAAACTCTTTAAACCCAAATATTTTTTCTTTTTGCATAATGGTTTACGATAGGCTCGGTGAGTCCGGACCATCAGAACCGAAACAGAAGGAGCCTGCCACGTCACTACCGGAGCTCAAGAAGAAAACTAAGACAAAACTGATCCTCTTCACTTTGGCGGTTTTGGTTGTTGCAGTGGTCTGCTTCGGGATCTTTGCCGGCATCCGAGCCTCCGGTTCGGGTAAAACGGAGCCGAAATTAACAAAGAAACCGACCCGGGCAATTTCCCGAACCTGTAGCAAAGCTCAATACACGAACCTGTGCATCGACACGCTCCTTGATTTTCCGGGAGCTTTAACCGCCGACGAGAACGAACTCATCCACATCTCTTTCAACGCCACGCTTCAGAGATTCAACAAAGCGCTTTACTCCTCTTCGACCATCTCGTCGTCCACTCAAATGCCGCCACGTGTGAAGTCCGCTTACGACTCTTGCCTCGAGCTACTCGACGATTCGGTCGACGCCCTCTCACGGGCCCTTTCCTCCGTCGTCGTCGCCTCCTCCTCCGCAGACGGCGAGTCTCATTCCGACGTGATGACGTGGCTAAGCTCTGCGATGACTAACCACGACACTTGCACCGACGGATTCGACGAGACGGAAGCCGGAGGAGGAGTGAAGGATCAAATCATAGGAGCTGTGAAGGATTTGTCGGAGATGGTGAGCAATTGTTTAGCGATATTCGCCGGAAACGTCAAAGATTTATCTGGAGTTCCGGTGGTGAACAACAGGAAGTTGCTAGCCACAGAGGAACTGCCTAATTGGTTGAAGAGAGAAGACAGAGAGCTTCTCGGTACACCGGCGTCGGCGATTCAGGCCGATATCACGGTGTCGAAAGATGGGAACGGGACGTTTAAGACAATCGCAGAGGCTATCAAGAAAGCTCCGGAGCATAGTAGCCGTCGATTCGTCATCTGCGTCAAATCAGGAAGGTACGAAGAAGAAAACCTCAAGGTTGGAAGGAAGAAAACAAACATTATGTTCATCGGAGACGGCAAGGGTAAAACGGTCATAACCGGTGGAAAATCCATCGCCGACCACCTCACTACTTTCCACACCGCCACTTTCGGTAACAAAGATTTCAACTTTTAACTTTCTCTTTTTTTCTTTTTCGGCTATGACGTTTAATTCATGTTACAATCATTTGATGTAGCTGCGACCGGAGCTGGATTTATAGTCAGAGACATTACGTTCGAGAACTACGCCGGACCGGCTAAACACCAGGCGGTGGCTCTCCGTGTCGGTGGAGACCACGCGGTGGTTTACCGTTGCAATATTGTCGGTTACCAAGACGCGCTCTACGTACATTCTAACAGACAGTTTTTTCGCGAATGCGATATTTATGGAACGGTCGATTTCATATTCGGAAACGCAGCTGCGATTTTACAGAGTTGTAACATCTATGCTCGTAAACCCATGCCTCAGCAGAAAATCACAATCACAGCTCAGAACCGTAAAGACCCAAACCAGAACACGGGAATATCCATCCATGCGTGTAAACTACTAGCCGAAGCGGGTCTGGAAGCCTCCAAGGGTAGTTTTCCGACTTATCTTGGCCGTCCGTGGAAGTTGTACTCTAGGGTTGTGTACATGATGTCGGATATGGGAGACCACATTCACCCGCGAGGATGGTTGGAGTGGAACGGTCCGTTTGCATTAGACACTTTGTATTATGGCGAGTATATGAACCGAGGGGCAGGTTCAGGAACAGGCCAACGAGTCAAGTGGCCAGGTTATCACGTAATTACCTCAACGGTCGAGGCAAGCAAGTTCACTGTGGCTCAATTCATTTATGGTTCTGCGTGGTTACCATCCACCGGTGTAGCCTTCGTCTCGGGGTTGTCACAATAGGCTGCTTAGCCATTTATGGAACATTATACGAAAGATTTTATATACAAACTCAAGATATATGTTATCTATAGATCACAATCCATTTCAAGTGTACTTATAATATGACATAACATTTTCGTGAATGAAATAAAAATGAAGACTATGATTTGAATGTTCTATCACAATCTCAGATCTAGCTCAAGCTCAACAATGGTGAATGAGAAAAACAGAGAGAAAAGAGAACATAGATGATAAGAGGTAAGAAAAAAAGACAATGAAGAAACGCGATTCTTTTGGCGATTGTATCGCCTCAACTGTTTTGCCCCTAAGGGGTAGTTTCCACCGGCGGTTATCTCAAGTGGGCGGTTTCCGTCGGATACTCCTTCAACCGCCGTTGACCGTAGCCTATTTATAGCCTGCTTTGTTCAATTGATCTGGGATAGAGATCAACAAGAAGGAGTTTCACTTACTCTGATTTGGTTCATCATGTCAACAAGACTTCGCAATCAGATGCAGAATCTTACCTTGGGCTATGAAGATGGAATAGTCCCAGTGCCAATTGATCTCTGCGCCGACGCAATTGAAGAACAGGTTTAGTCTCTTGGCCAAACCTGTTAACTATCGCAAACAAAACCTTCGGGCTTTGGTGATTGCCTTACCGCGGATATGGGGAGTGGGAGAAGAAGTTGTTGGCCGTGTATTGGAGGATCAGAAGGCCCAATTTGTTTTCCAGACGGAGGAAGCGATGCTCTCTGTTCTTACGCGGGGGCCTTGGTCGTTTAATGAATGGATGGTGGCGGTTGAGAAGTGGTCTCCTCTCTTCTCCGATGATGACCTTCGTTACATACCTTTATGGGTCCAAGTGAGAGGTATACCTACGCAATACCTCACCGTCGCGATGGTTACCCATGTCGGTGGAGTGGTGGGTCAATTTATTGAAACAGATCTTGGTGTTGAGGGAGCCCAGATGCGAAACTATGCTCGGGTCCGTGTGCTCTGCTGTGTGGACCGACCGCTTCAGTTCCAGCGCCAGTTCCAATTCGCCGGAGAAACGGTGGTTCTGAGTTTCTTGTATGAGAAACTGAGGGGATTTTGCGCCGTGTGTGGGTCGTTGAAGCACGATGTGCTCGAGTGCCCGGAAGCCAATCTCCCAAGCCCTTCTGGCCCTGACTCCGACGGTGATGAGGATGGTGATGGCGGCCCTCCTGGATTCCCAGATCTGCCGTCGGATCAGTCTCCTCCGCCGCCGATTGCACCAGAGGCCGCCGTGTCTACTCCGTCAAAGAAGAGGAAGGTAGATGAATCTGGCCCTTCTCACATTACTAACAAGTTCGCTTGTGACTTTCGCCAGGTTTTCACTGATGAGGATTGGAAAGAGAGTTCGATTAAAAGGAGGAGGATTAAGACAGCGGTTTATGAGGGCAGATCTGTAGCAGAGGCGAACATGCATAACACAAACCCAACCTGGAAGGCAACTGGTGATGGTTCGGTGGGCCATAATCCACTGGGTCAAGAATGAATGCTGCGTTTTGGAACTGCCGGGGTTTGAAAGGGGAACCGGTAGTTCGACGCCTTAAGGGAATAACTAAAAAATATTCCCTGGACTTGCTCTTTCTAGTTGAAACGATGAATCAAGACAATGTGGTTCGCGATGTGGCTGCTCAACTCAAGTTCGATTATGTTAAGTGTATTTCTCCAAGGGGTCTTAGTGGGGGTTTGGCTTTACTTTGGAATAAAAATGTATCAGTTTCCTTTCTTTCTGTTGATGTATGGTTCATCGATTGTGAAATAAATAAAGACGATGTTTCCTTCTACTTCACTTGTGTTTATGGTAATCCCGTTCGAAAGCTTCGACATCTAACATGGGAAAAGATACAACGAATAGCAATTCAACGTGATGGTCCTTGGCTACTATGTGGCGATTTCAACGAAATATTACACCAAAATGAGAAAAAGGGTGGACCTCCGAGAGAATTATGGAGCCTGAAGGACTTCCGTAACTTGGTATCAATTTGCGAGGTCACCGATCTACCTTTCATTGGCAATAATATGACATGGGCTGGGAAACACAGGAATCATGCTATTGAGTGTTGGCTGGATCGTGTTTGGCGAATCCTGAATGGAAAGCGCTTTTTCCGGCCTCAGAAGTTGAGTATCTAGATATGGTTGAATCTGATCATCGTCCGGGTATAATCAGAATGCTAACTCAGACTGACTATGGGAAAAAACTCTTCAGATACGACAATCGATTTATGGAGGATGAGAACTTCCGGAACATAATTCGGAGTAGTTGGACATCGCCACAACGTACGGACGAGCCTATAACGACTCGCCTACGAAAATGTCGTACTTCGATTGCCTCATGGCGCAGGAACCGAGTAACGAATGCTATTGCGCTCATAGTAACATTGCGAAGACAGATTGACGAATCTGCAAGGAGGCTAGATATCCCGCAGTCGCATATCAAAAAGCTCAGGCGTGAGCTCAACGAAGCATATCAGAAAGAGGAGCGGTTCTGGTACCTACGGAGCCATACCAAATGGCTGCAATGTGGGGATAGAAACACTCGCTTTTTTCATGCGGTCACAAGGAACCGGATAGCTCGGAATCGCCTGACGTCGATCCAAGATCCGAATGGTAATATATATAAAGGCAACGCTAATATCGCCAGTGAAGCCGAACGATATTTCACAGAATTATTCACTTCGGCAACACCTTCGGATGTCTTTCCGATTTTAAGCGACGTACAAGAGGTTGTGACAACGGAAATGAATCAGGAGTTGACACGAGATTTCACAGCAGCTGAAATACGTCAAGCCGCTTTCTCTATTGGTTCAACTAAGGCTCCAGGCCCAGATGGCTTTTCAGGAGCTTTTTTCCAAGACCATTGGGATACGGTTGGGCCGGCTATTGTTGATATGGTGAGACGTTTCTTCGCTACAACTGAGCTGGAAGAGGGGCTGAATCATAGAAATCTCTGTCTTATACCGAAGGTTACCAACCCGAAGCAAATCAAAGACTTTCGACCAATCAGCCTCTGCAATGTGGCGTATAAGATAATCTCTAAAGCTTTGGTGACGCGTTTTAAAGGTGTCTTACCCCATGTGATATCGGAAAATCAGTCCGCCTTCGTTCCAGGACGCACGATTACAGATAATGTTCTCTTAGCTCACGAGGTTTTCCATTCGTTGCGTGTCAGGAAAAGCTGTGCTACTTCGTTTATGGCCATAAAAACGGACATAAACAAAGCATATGATCGGGTTGAATGGACCTTTTTGAATGCAGTTATGAGTAAGAAAGGCTTCTCACCTCAATGGATCAACTGGATTATGAGGTGTGTCTCCTCTGTCTCTTTCTCTATTTTAGTAAATGGTAGCCCATATAAACATTTTTACTGCTCAACGCGGGTTACGCCAAGGGGATCCACTATCACCGTATCTATTCCTCCTGTGTGCCGACGTGCTAAGCTCCCTTCTAGCTGCAGCGGAACGCGGGGGAGACATTCGGGGATCCAGATCAGCGATAGAGGTCCCAAATTGTCGCACCTCCTGTTTGTCGATGATTCTCTGTTCTTTGTCAAAGCAGATGCCCGTAATAGTCGCTCTCTTATTAAGCTTTTTGACGATTATGAAAAGGCTTCCGGTCAGGTGATCAACCTTGACAAATCCTGCATCACTTTCGGCTCGAAGGTTTTTGAACATACGAGACAAACCGTTAAGCAGATTACAAAGATAGTACGTAGTGGTGGGGGCGGTAAGTATCTTGGCTTGCCAGAACAGTTTGGTAGGAAGAAGATCGAGATGTTCCAATACATCAAAGATGCAGTCACGAAGAAAATTTCCAGCTGGCAGACAAAATTCTTATCACTGGCCGGGAAAGAAACCCTCATCAAGAGTGTGGCATTGGCTATGCCCATTTATTCTATGAATTGCTTCAAGCTCCCAATGGAAATATGTGATGAGGTAGATTCCTTGTTATCACGATTCTGGTGGGGATCTACGGACGATACCCGGAAAATGGCTTGGGTATCTTGGAAAAAGATGACTAAACATAAGAGCATGGGTGGATTAGGCTTCCGGGAACTCCGTATGTTTAATCAGTCACTACTTGCTAATCAAGCATGGAAAATCATGTCTCGGCCATCAAGTTTGATACATAAGGTTCTAAAAGCTCGCTATTTCAAAGATGGTGACCTACTTAGAGCAGAGACTGGGACAAGACCTTCATATGGGTGGAGTTCTCTGAAATTTGGCTGTGAGTTGCTTGCAAAAGGTGTCCAAGTCTGTGTTGGTGATGAGAAAGATACAAAACTGGGTGTCGATTCGTGGTTACCAGTGGTCCCAGCCCGGCCACCTTTGTTGCAGCCGGGCGTCAACCCCCAGTTACCAGTTGACGTGCTAATAGATGCAAACACATCACAATGGAATGTCCAAGCGATTGCGACCCTGATTCATGAGGAGGATCGTCATCATATTCTCAAGATCTTTTTACCACTCCTCCCAACTATAGATAAAGTGGTCTGGCCGTACACTAGAGATGGGGGTTATACTGCTAAATCAGGTTATCGGTTTGCGGTGGAGTCTGAAGCTCAGGAGAATGATAAACCTTTCTTAGCATCGTATCCCGACATTGTTGCGGCCATTTGGAAACTCAATATTGGCCCAAAATACAAACACTTTCTGTGGCGCATCGGCTCAAAAGCCTTGGCAGTCTCTTCCAACCTTCGACGCAGGCAAATAAATGTGGACCCAATGTGTCGTCGGTGTTGTTCTGAAGAGGAAACGAGTGAGCATATCCTATTCCTTTGCCCTTACGCAGTCTCGGTATGGCGGTTGGCAGGTATTAATGCTGATGCACTAATCAGCGGGGACACTTCCCTTGAAGATAAACTACGAGGTTTAATCCACATGCACATAGACCCTAACCTTCACCGTCTTCAACAAACTCTTCCCTTCCTGATACTTTGGCGACTCTGGAAATCTCGCAATGAATTGGTTTTCAACAATAACCATTTGGATATAAGTTTGATTGTCCAAAAAGCCACGGAAGACTCGGAGGAGTGGGTAAACGCAACCTCAACAGCAGATACAAGACAGTCACCACAGCGGAGTAGACATGGTATGTGGACTCGACCTCCTCCGGGATGGGTTAAATGTAATTATGATGCATCAAACTTTGAGGATGATCGCCCTTCGGGCATGGGATGGATAATACGGGATTATAAAGGACAAGTGCTGGAATGTGGCATGGGGAAGTTCTAAGGCCGCCACTCTGCTGATGTTGCGGAACTATCGGCCCTGCTATGGACTATGCAGGCTGCCATAACGCTGGGGTTTAGGAAAGTCATATTTGAAGGCGATAATCAGTATGTCGCGAAGTTGGTTACTGGTACAATACAGAATCTACGGCTCAAACATTATTTGGACGCGGTAAAACAGTGGTCCATTGAATATGATGATACTCAGTTTGCTTTCACTTATAGAGAAGCCAATCGATGTGCAGATTTTCTCGCTAGACAGATCATTTCTATGTCTTGTGATTGGTCTTTATTTGACTATTGTCCAAATTTTCTGTATAACGTTGTAAACAGTGACTTTGAGTCTTTCGAGCAATAAAAACCATTTTCGTCGGAAAAAAAAAAAAGAGAACAGAGATGATGAAAATATTTTATCATTAATCATAAAGCTGTACAATGAATCCTTTATATACAAGTGATTAATCTTTGCTCTGTCGTAGAATTTGAATGTATAAACTTTTATGGAAAGATTCCCATCGTTGAATCATGAAAGCTGTGTAGATACGGATCAAGAACGAAACATGGCAACTTTTGTTCTGCACATTTCTGGCAGAAGGAACAACTTTTTTCTTATCCAAATACACTTGCGGACCACAAGAAACTGTCTGAACAAAAAACACAACACAGAAACCCGAAACTGAATCCCCTGGGACAGACCAAATCGAAGGGATCAAACACCTGAAGATAGGTTTGGAGAGTTGGCTGGTAATTGATTCAGCTACACACATAGGTTTGGTATACATACACCAGAATCTGGATTTTGTTGCTCTTTCCAGATTCTTCCAGTGACTCTAAGTTTCAGCTCTTTCCTGTCTCCACCGGAAAAGAAGAGAGCCATGTTTCTTTGGATTATAAGACCGTCGTGACTGTCTCTGACTTTCCTGTGACTATCTCTGATGCTTCTTGGGGTTCCTTCCCATGTGAGTTTTCTTCCACTGCCTCCAACTTCTAAGCTGTAAGTGTAGTTTCTAGCGTCCTCTTCATCGCCCATGAATCTCAGAAACGCCATGTATACCGGAGCCATACCAAGCTGAAACGCTTCAAAATGAAAACAAAAGTATTGTCCAAAACAATGGAATACCTAGAAGACAATATGAACAAAAGAAAAAAAGAAACCCATCAGAATCTCAGAGAATAGAAGAACTTGTGAATCAAAAACGAGAACAATGCCAACCGTTAGCATCCAAGTGGCGTTCTCTACTTCGCGGGGATTGGATTTGACATAACGGTGATTGAATGTGCATCCAGTGTGCATATCTACTTTGTGATCATCTCTTAGATGGGCTACAAGGTAAGTGATGTCACCTACAACAGCACACTCTGAGCCAGCATATGGGCAACTGTAAGGTCTAAAGTTACAGAGGGACTCGTGCTTTAGCTTGCTGTAATAAGGGAATATCTCGGGACATCCAAGATTGTAATACTTGCACGGTAGCTCAAGGGACTCGGCCACTTTCTCAAGAGCTAAACATCTAATATCTCCGAGCTCTTGTCTACACGTGGGACACCGATTGTGCACCTTTGCTTTACAGGTTGAGCATAACGTATGTCCATTGTGGCACTACACAAAGAGGAAACTTCTTTCACTTATCTTTGCTTACAAAAGAGGCAACATTCATAAACCTTCAAGAACAACAATCTAACAAATCAATCTCAATTGCAAAATTTAGGAGAAGTAAAAGCAGCCATAGAATCGTTTATGAGAACCAAATCTAGGAGATGGGAATGAATCAATCATAAAAACTGAAACGAGGGATATCATTAAGAGAAGTAACAATTCGAAATGATCTCTCCCCGATTCGAAACCTCAAACCAATGTATCCCTAAATGTTAAGAGATTATCAGAGACGGACCTGATGAATCGGTGGGTACATTGAATTGGTGCAAACAGGGCATTCCAGGAGCTCATAGACGCTCGTGACCGGAGCGATTGCAGTCGGGCCAACGATATTGGTAGCCACGGTGGCTCCACCCAGAGACTTGATTGATGAGAAATGGTGACTGTGACGATGAGAATGGATCTCATCATTATCAATCACGCACTCGAGACTATCTGTCTCCATTAACAGACCCTAATTTCAACCCTAAAAATTCAAAATATCTCACAGCAAGAACGAAAACGAACAAATGATATAATTTTTGCTTCTCTTTCACCTTTGGGGCTAATTTTTCTGAAGAAAACTGGGAAACAATAGAGAGAAAGGGAAAAAGAAACTGGAATTTTCCCGGAAAATCAAACAAGATTTTTTTCCTTCCTCTCTCTCTCACCGTTCTCCGGCAAAGAGGTGCTTTTCTTTTCTTCGTTGGCCTGTTTCAAATATTAGGCAGGCGTCCAGGTTCTATGCCTTTTTCCGGATTTTATCCGACGGTTATTAGACCATCTCCAACCCTACTCAATATTTTACTCCTCCAAAATGAAATGGGAAATGGAGTAATGAACAAATATAAAAGTTATTGCTCCATATATGGAGTAATATATGGAGTAATAACTTTTTTGTTTGTTCATTTGGAGTAAAATATGGAGTGAGGTTGGAGATGCCCTTACAATCTGGCACATCTAGCGGTGGACGTTCGGTTCTTCGGGTCAGTTCGGGTTGATCTTTCGATTTTCGATTCTTTCGGTTTTTAAATTCTGGTATCCATTTAGAAACTGAAGAAATTTCGGTTCGGTTCGGTTCAGTTCTCGTCGGATTCGGATCGGTTCCGATTCTTGAAACTGAAACTGCAAAAGAACCAAAAATTTTTCGGTTCCAAATCGGGTTCGGATATTTTTGGGTCTTTCGATTATTTTTGGTTATTTTTGGATATTTTTTTTTGTATGTTGAGAAAATTTTAATTTTTTGGGGTATTTTTCATGTATTTTGGGTATTTATAAGTTTTTCGGTACTTTCAAGTCCTTTTGAGTATTTTCGGATATTAATTTTTCGGATATTTTTGTATATTTCGAGTATATTTACTTATCCGATCTAAAAAATCTCAAAAATATCTGAAATATCTTAGGATACTAAATTATATTTTGAGTATTTTCGGGTACCCGAAAATTTCTGTTCGGTTCGGTTCCGGTTCTTTCGACTCTCAAAAATTGATACCCTTTCGACTATTTATCAAATTTCGGTTCGGTTCCGGTCCCGAATTTTTCGGTTCTTTCGGGTCGGTTCTTCAGGTCCGGGTAATATGCCCAACCGTAGGCACATCGGTGTTTGAACTTTTTTTTAACTTCTTATTTTTATGATGTGTAATTTTTTAGTCGAATTCTGTGTAATAAAAACAAGAACTAATTACCAAAATAGATATTTTCTTTCCAATTTAATTATCAAAATAGATACTTTTCTACACCCACATATTTATTTATTTACTTGAAAAACAATAAACTCCATCATACCCTCACACATTCTCTCTCTTTTTTAATTATATTGTTCCCTCACATGTTCTCTCTCTTCTTTAATTCCATTATTCCCTTATATGTTCCACTCTTCTTTAATTTCATTGCTCCCTTGCATGTTCTGTCTCTTCTTTAGTTCTTTCTTTAACTCACACGTTTTCTGGTATACTTTATAAAACTATTCATTTTTTTTTATTATTTTCAAATTTCTCATCGAGTAAAAATCAAAACATGCATCGACACAAAAATTATGGACAAGACAATCATGGACATATTCAAAATTCTATATAGTGTATGGACCATAACGATTCAAAAATTAATGTAAACTTAATGTGTCTCATAATTTAGTTTATATATCACGTCATCCCCCGCACTCACATTTTATATATAAATGCGTCAGTTTAATTTATGTATCCATATAAACATTTTTAGTATACAAATTTTATTACAATTATCTATTCGACGTGTTTTGTTACACGTCCACTAAAACTTGTCCAATAATATAAACTACTCATACAAAACTTAATCACAAAAAAATATTTATTCAAATATGAATCCACGAAACCATATTCATCGTCAAAATCGTCCACGAAAATCATGTCAATTGATACATCATCACATTAGACGATAAAATCCTGAACTAAAATGAATAACATATAAAACAATGCAATCACGATCGGAACGAAATTGTAACCATGTTCATTATACAAAAATTGCAACAACTAGCTATTTAGTATGTTGTTATGTGTCCCTAAAACTTGTCATGTACAATTTATTCATAGAAAACTTAATCACACAATAACATTTATTCACATATGTATCCACGGAAACCATATTTATTAATTAATTTGTCCATGAAATCATTTCCGATGATACATCATCACATTGCACGAGGAAACTTTGGCCAAAATGTCCACCGAAACTTGTCCCATACAATTTATTCATATAAAACACAACAATATTTATTCAAATAAGTATCCAAAAAACCAAGTCCATTTCAAATTTATTCGTGAAATCATGACTTGTGATACATCATCACAACAAAAACTAAAATCAGATGTAGTCCTCTAACTAAACGTCATTTAGATCTTAACCTAGAACCTGTTAAATATTAATAAAGTAGAAGAAATAACCATCAAAATTAATCAATAGGAGAAGGAAAATCGAAATTTTTTTATTTGAAAAGAATTAAAAAAAAAATTAATCAATAACATATATAGCAATGTCAATCATGATCGGAACGAAATGGTAATCATGTTCATTATACAAAAATTACTACAACATTTATTCAAATATGTATCCACGAAAACCATATTCATTAATTAATTTTTCCATGAAATCATTTCTATTGATACATCATCACATTGCACGAGGAAACTTGGACCAAAATATCTACCGAAACTTGCCTAATACAATTTATTCTACACAACAATATTTATTCAAATATGTATCCACGAAACCATGTTCATTACAAATTTATTCGCGAAATGATACATCATCACAACCAAAACTAAATATTAATATCTACCTCTCTATCTAAACTTCAAATATGAAGTTTCACTACTCAAAACTTCAAATATGTAGTTTTGAAATTTCTTTTTGGAGAGCAAAAATCTTCATATTTGATGATTTAGAGACTCTTTTGGAGATGCTCTAAAAAAAACATTCTACCAAAATTTCCTCTAAATATTCTTAAGGTTTTGTTTACAAAAACATTTTGGGAAAATTTTAAATATCAACAAAACAAGTTTTTTCTTTTATTTAAAAGGAGTAGTTGGTTGCAAATAAAAAAAGGAGTAGTTGAGGGAAATTTTAAGAAAACACTAGCTTCTCAAATTTAACTAGCTTATAGATATTGTTTGTGAAAGTTCAAAATAAGTTCTCAGCACAAGTTTTGAAACATAGCTTATTTAGGGTCTTTTGCCACAACAAGCAACATTTCAACCACTTTTATTTGCCAAAAGCATCTTCTGGCTAGATCTTTCCGATCTACCAAACTTCTTTGAACTTTCTAACTTTGCATTCTTCTTCTTCGGTTCATCCTGAGTTGAAAGAACTTTTCTTTTGAAAAATTTAAGTACTTTGTCCCTGTGGAAGAGAGTTATCCGAAATCCTTACTCTATTCCAATGTAGCTCTGTTTTCAGCATGCTCTGCTTAAGATCCTCATAGCATTACCTGTTCTTGATGGCCTCCAGTTCATGTAACAACCAACTCCCAAACTGGTGGAGACCAAGTTCTCTGTAACTTCAAGAAGAGGATGGCAATTTACCAGTCATAATTCTTGACTTTGACTTCTCAAATTTGGTGGAGAAGCTAAGGTTCTCCCTTCTGGTATAAATCTTTCATAAAAGTATAAATAATGTATACACTTCTCACTTATATGCCATGTGCTAATATCTGAGATGTTGAAGGCCATGTCCATATCACAAACCTTGGAAACAACATGTTCTAACTAGAGTATGACATAGAGGAAGTCATGCAAAAAGTCCTCTGAAGGAGACCATGTCATTTTAATGAATGGAGCTTTGCCTTCGAGAGGTGGGAGCTAACAGTTCGGGAGGACTTTCTAAGCACCTCTCCTTTTGGATCCATGTTGTGGGAATCCCCATCCACCTTTGGAAGGAGTCGATGCTCTCCAAACTGTGTGAGTCTCTAGGTCATGTGAAGCTTGTCTATCGGCCCGGGCAAGAGTACAAGTGACTATCGACATCACTAAGCCCCTGAAATTTAAGAAACAAGCTCAGTTCTCTTCTGGATCAATCCCCATTACTTTAAAGTATGAGAAACTATACATGTTCTGCTTTACCTGTCATATGATCTCTCATGACGAAAGCACATGCCTTGAGCTCACGAAAGAATAGTGACAGAGGAACAAGGAAAAGATGCTAGCGAACTTGGGTCAGAGAAGTGTTGGCTCAAGGTTGGCTGGTCGAAACAGTCTCCTCCGAGATCTCATGAACATCAAAGGGATGAAGAGAAAAAAGCAGTGGCTTACCATAAGCACCAATCCTCCCAAGGTGGAGATAGAAGACTTGTCCACCAGAACCTTTACCTAGGGAAAGAGCTCAGCCATGTCAAGATTTGGAAAGGATGGAGGAGAAAAACTCACCATTCAACGATCAGGTTGCTCCCGTAATGAGGAGGTGTCTTTGCAAGCTTCTTCAGAACCACACTGGAGAGATCATGGTAACCATTCCTCTTAAAGTGTATGGAGACCAAGACATGGTCCTTAAACTCAACCCACACGACCCTCTTCGAACATAAACAACCGCCGTCATCCCCCTCCATTACAACATTCTCAGAGATCCCCCAACAGAACCTGCAAGCTACTAACATTAGAAGAAGGAGAGAATACTGTCAATCAAGGTCAAGAGGTAGTGTAGGAGAAGAACAAGCTACACATCATCCTTGATTCTCAGTGAAGGACAAAGGGAAAGCTGTAGTTGAAGAAACCCCTGTGGTGATGATTTTGGATCCACTGGTCCCTGATGTGAATACCAAAATCCACATCTAGATTTTTAGATGGTTTTTATGAGGAAAAAGATTCGTGGGCGAATCCCGTATGAGCTATTGATGAATTGACAGAAGATTTGGATTGATATTGGTAAAATATTGCACAAGATTCAAATAAGAAATTTATGATCTTGATTAGAATATATTGATTATTACAAGAGGATTTGCAACTACAAGAAATAAAGAGTAAAATGTTATTGTTTAGATTTTTGTGTATGATCAACCATGAATAAATTGATGATGAAGAAGAAGCATGAGAAGAAGAGAATGATAATAATGATTATGTTGATTACAAAATAGAAAAGTTTCTAAGAACGTGTCTTCCTCCCCTATAAAAAGATCTCCCTTCTCTTTAAATAATTGCTCATCCAAATCTCTCGGTTAACCGTGCTCGAGATTTCCTCCACGAACTTAGGATTCCACAACTTCTCCTTTGACTAGGCTCCTCTTGCTTCTTCAACAAAATCCCCTGAAACGAGGGATTTGGGTCCAACAGTTTCCCCCCCCCCCCAACATCCAAAGTGAGGTTCTGAGGTTTCAGATGCGATATCAGATCCCGGATATTGATATCTATCCATGTTTTCATATGCAAGTATGAGTTTTGTTGTCGAGGTCTAGATGTTCGAGGTCGAGGTTTCACTTTGCCTTTATGTTTGCTTGAGGTTACCTCAAAAAATGCTTGATATTACATCTCGAGGGATCGTTTGGAAGGTGTAGGCTCCAACAAGAATTTGGTTCCTTTGTCTTTTTGCGTCAGGTGGTTCAGGTTTACCTAAACATCCTTAGATGTGCCTTAAGATTCTAGAGATCTTTATAAAAAGGCTGAGACTTGTATGTTTGGATTTTGTAAGACTTTTGTTCGGGTGTTAGGTCTCTCTAGACCTCTAAGTGGGTATCAGGTTTCTGGAAATCTGAAATAGATGGTAGTTTTCAAGACTTTCGATTAAGCGTCAAGTTTTTTGGGAAGTTGGAATAAATGACAGGTCTTTAAGGCTTTCGAGTGTTAGGTTTCTGAGAACCTGAAATGAATGGTAGGTCTTTAAGACCATCGAGTACCAGGTTTCTGGAAACCTGGAAGGGATATAGGTTGTTAAGACCTTCGAGTATCAGGTTCCTGGGAACATTCGAGCGTTAGGTTCCTGAAAACTAGAAATAGTCGGTCGAACTTTAAGACTTTCGGGTGTCAGGTTTCTCAGAATCCTTGGATCATTAGGATTTTTGGGAACCTTTCAATGTTAGGTTTCCGAGAACCTTTGAGCGTTAGGTTTCAGGGAACCTTTGATTTGTGAAGGTCTCAAGAACCTTTGATTTGCCAAATTTTCGGAAACCTGAAATAGATAATGGGATTCTTTGATCTTTACATATCAAGTTTCTAGGAACCTGATATAGATGATAGAATTTTAGGACCTTTAAAGTATCAAGTTTTTGGGAACCTTTGAGCATTAGGTTCCTCGAACCTTTTGAATGTCATGTCTCTTGGAACCTGAGGTTGCATGATAGAGTTTTAAAACTTGGTGAAATGTCGGGTTTCTTGGAACCTACACATTAATGATAGTATTTTAGGATCTTGAGTTCCAAGTTTCTGGAAACGTGGATTAGATGATAGGATTTTAAAACCTTTGATTGTATGTCAGGTTTCTGAGAACCTGAAATAGTTGTTAGGATTTTAAGACCTTTGATTGTATGTTCGGTTACAAGGAACCTGAAATAGTTGTTAGGATTTTAAGACCTCGTGCATGTTAGGTTTCTGGGGACCTGAAACAACTGTTAGGATTTTAAGACCTCATGCATGTCAGGTTTCTAGGAACCTGAATTGGATGTAAGGATTTTAAGACCTTTAGTATCAGGTTTCTGGGAACATGTGCTTAGGTGATAGGATTTTATGACCTTTGAAGTACCAGGTTTCTAGGAGCATGTACTTAAGTGATAGGATTTTAAGACCTTTTTGAAGTACCAGATTTATGGGAACATGTACTTAAGTGATATGATTTTAAGACTTTGAAGTACCAGATTTTTAGGAACTTGTACTCAAGTGATAGGATTTTAAGACCTTTAATAGTATGTCAGGTTTCTGGGAACCTGAATAAGTTGTAAGGATTTTAAGACCTTAAGTATCATGTTTCTAGGAACCTGAATCAGTTGTAAGGATTTTAAGAGCTTAAGCGCCAGGTTTTTGGGAACCTGAATCAGTTGTAAGGATTTTAAGACCTTAAGTATCAGGTTTCTTGGAACCTGAATTAGGTGTTAGGTCTCTCCGGACCTTTAAATGTCAGGTTTCTGGGAACCTGGATTAGATGTTAGGTCTGTTTAGACCTTTAACTAAGTGCCAGGTTTCTGGGAACCCGGAATATGTGATAGAATTTTAAGACCTATGATTAAGCGTGACGTCTTTAGGGACCTATGATTAAGTGCCAGGTCACTAGGAACCTGAGATAGATGTTTTAACATCAGCCATGTTCGGAAGTCTGCCGCTGCGACTCAAACAAGCGGTCAAAAATAATAATAAAATTAAGTTAACATAAAGGCCAAGTATGTGGAGAGCTTGATGCGGGTGTGATAATTGGAGCCGTTGCGACTTAATTTCTTGACGCTAGAAATAGTAGCGGCATATTTAGAATGAATTGATTTCACACATCATGTCTTCTCTTTAATCTCAGCGTCTTGTTAGTGTTGTATTTGTCGTCGGCATAGTGTATTTTTGTGTCGCCGATCGCTATCGCTGCGGCTTTGAAAAGAACAGGGCTATCATGAAATCTTCTAAAGTAAGTGATGTCTCTTAGCTTTTGATTTCCTGGGGGCGAAGGTCCTTGACCTTCGATTGTTCATTCAGACTTGTACATCTCTTGGATGACATACGAAGTGATTTATAAGATGGGGGCTAAACTCATTATGCAGAGCTGCCTTCGTACCCTATCAAGGGATCAAGCCTAAAGTAGTTCAATTTTGGGGAGTATTTAGTGGTAATACTTTTTTAGATTCCTGGTGTTCTATGATCATATTTTCGGTACTCCGGTTCGTACCTTTATGAGTTTGTGGACATCAGTTGTACTACGTGGATGATTTATTATGGACATTTCTAGTTGGTACCTAATTTCCCAGCTCCTCGATGTTTGGTGTTTTCGTACACATTTTGTTGTACGAGGTTGCCTACTACGAATCTGCTTATTTTGACATTGAAGTTGTAGTGTCGTGCAATTGCTTACTGATAATTTTGGATACGGGCCAATGCTTGTTCTTGACGTTCCTTGATCAAATCAAGGTTCTATAGTAATAGTTGGTCGTTGTTTCTTGATTTGAGGCGCATAAGGTTCATCGGAGGCTCCCAACTAAGACTTTGGCAGTGACAACAGCTTCCATCCTGTGAGCTAAAGAGAAGGGAGTTTCTTTTATAGTTCTCATAAGGATGGTGTGACATGCCTAAAGGGTTTCAGGTAGCTTTTTAGATCATGAATTTCCATGGTACTTAAGCGTTTTTTGAGATTTGATAAGATAGACTTATTAGCTGTCTCGACTTGGTTGTTTCCCTAATGCGACCAACGTTCCACCGACATCCATTGACTAACGCATAAATGAGTATGGTGAATTATGGGCGTGCATCTATGAGACTTATCGCATTGAGTGGAATATTTCTCAAAATATGCGATTATGGTTGACCAGAAGTATCTTTGTTTTAAAGGCGTAAATCTATGAACGCATTCAGGTTAGGCCTGACACTCTTTGCTTGTAGAGATTGGAGTCAATTTTACAATTTCTTGCGCTTAAGGCTTTGAGTTTCGAGCCTCCCATTTTTGGAGGGGGACACTCCCTCCGAAGGTATTGTATAATTGGCGATCTTCGGTCGCTCCTTGCAATGACTTGGTCACAGAAAGGTATCGGTGGTTCATGTGTGTCCTCAACCACTGGCTCCGGGTTATTTGAGGTATTGGACTCTATTCTGAGAATCGGAGTCTGGGAGACTCACGTCTTCGGCGGTACTGATCTTCCTTATTTTCAATTCAGGAGACTGAGCAATGCAGCTTCCCTTCTTATAAGCGTGAGATATTCAAGCGAAGATTTGAGCTCGATAGCCCATTTAGCGAGGTGTCCGAATTGGTTAGGACTATGGAGTACCATACGAAATGGCTGACAAGTCATTACTATGATCGAGTGTGATTGAAAATACGGGCGGAGTTTTCAAGCTGCAGTTACCAAAACCAACGCTAATTTCTCCATGGTTGGGTACCTCATTTTTGCATCCATGAGACTTTTGCTTGTATAATTTATAGGTTTCTTCTCATTTTGCTCTTTACGTATTAGTACGCCGCTGAATGCGGCTGAGGAAACATCGACGTAAAGGTATAGTGGTTCTCCCTCTATTGGTTTGGACAATATGGGGGATTATGACATGTAAGCCTTTAGCTGTTTGAAAGCGTCTTTGCAATTCTCATCCCATAAGAATTTTTATTGTTCTTTAGGAGTTTGTAAAATGGGAGGCACTTGTCGGTAGACCTTGAAATGAATCGGTTTAAGATGGCAATTCATCCGGTTAGTCTTTGTACTTCCCTGGTGGTCTTAGGTGACGACATCTCCAGGAGGGTAGTTATTTGTTTTGGGTTAGCTTTGATACCTTATTCAGTCTCCAGGTAGCCTAGAAAATCCTCAGAAGCTACTTTGAACGCACTTGGTAGGATTAAGTTTCATTTCATATTTGTTGAGGGCATCAGAGCAGTCCTTCAAATGAGCGATGCGATCTTCTCCATTTGCGGGTTTTACCAACATATTGTCGATATATACCTCCATAGTCTTTCTATGTTGTTGGGCGAACATTTTGTTCATGAGTCGTTGGCAGGTTGCCTCAACATTTTTCAGGCCGAAGGGCAGGACTATATGGCAATACGTGCCTTGTTCTGTTATAAAGGATTTTTTTTCCTTAAGATTCATCATTATTTGGTTATACCGAGAGAACACAACCACAAACAATAGTTGTTGATGACCTGGTATAGCCTCCACTAGGCGACTAGTGTGAGGTAGCAGAAAGCTAACCTTGTGACATGCCTTGTTTAGGTAAGTGAAATCGATACATATCCTCCACATCCTAGTTTTCTTTTTGATGACGACTGGGTTTGCGAGCCAGTCAGGATAATGGACCTCCCGAATCGAGCCAACTTTCATTAGCTAGTCAGTTTCGTCGTTGACTGCTTGGGCCTTTTTGTGACAGAGCTTCTGACATTTCTATTCGGTGATCTCATAATCATTTATTTACATCTTTTTCAAGGCATTGTAGAAGATGATATCAATGGAGCTTCCAGTATCAACCATTAGCTTTGTTAGCTCGTATCCTCCAAAATCGAGCATGATGACAAGGGCATCATCATGCGGTTTGTTGAGGTTTGATGTCTCGCTTTCTCAAAATGAGATTTTTATGTTAGGTTCCTGAGGAGGGGGCTTTCTTTGAATGCTACGTTCAACCTTCTTCAGCTGACCCTTAATCGAATTCACGGAGTTGCGGCAGACATTTGATCTTACAAGGATAAAGTCCACCTTATGACCTGAAAGTCGCAAACTTTGAGGTTTTTCGGGAGTCGTGAACGAACTCCTCTTGGGGAAGGTGGAGATAAATGCTCAAGAGGGTTCTCAGCAAGAGAGAGGCCTCCGATGATAACATCAATCCTCTTTTTGGGATTTAGAGTTCGAGAACCAGTCTCCTTTTTAGGGTACATGTCTTGATTCGTGGATGAGGTGTCTCTCAAAGAGGTAGCCTCTTTCTGGAAGGGAACTGGTTTCCTGAGCTCCATGTCTTTCAGTCCACTAGCACTGATTTTCGTAGCTAGCTAATGTTGCAGGTCTCGACACTTTTCAGTAGAGTGACCCTACCTTGGAGCAAATTGGAGCAAAACTCAGTTTCTGAACAATTTCCGAGCATCAGGAGTATCGTCCAAGAAGAAGGTCTTTCCTCAATGAACTTTGATGAAATTTGGATTAGAGCTATAAAATTGAATTAGATTTCATCTTGATGTGGTTTTGTCTCACTTGGAGCAGTGGAAAATTTTTACACCAATTTTACTAAAGACTGGTCCAACTGTCTCCATATGAAGGATGCGTAGAAAGGCCAAAACAAAAGGAAAACCATTTTTGATTTGACTAGAGATTCTAAAGACTCAAGTGGATCTATTCCATGCCCTTAAAGCCCAAGAACTCAACTCAATCCCCTTTGTCACGAAGCCCAAACATTATGAGGCCTTAAGGCCCAATTTTACATAATTATGACCTAATTGATGAAGCACTATATATATAGATGTTTTTAGCCTCTTAGTTGCAGAGAGTTGGCTTAGATTAGGGTTGAATAACAATCTTAGGAGGCAGGGATGACACTGTTGGGGTCAAAAACTGTCCCGACGAAATCGATGCCTGAAAATTGCGACACATGAATCGTAAGAATATCTGAAAATTGCGAGATTCTCATCGTTCAGGCTGTCTCTTCCCGACCTGGCTTCAAAGCTTCAGAGATAGTCGATCACAACCAATCTCCGAATAAAGTCTGTCCGTCCGCAAGCAACTAAAGCATCCAAGTGCCAAGGTTAGCATCGGTGGTCCTCGGATAACTCTCACAAGGCCACATGATATGTCCTCCGAAGCGACACGAAACCACCAAAAGCGTTAGAGAACCGCCTCGCTTCGAAGAAACGTCTAAAACGCTGATTGACGCCAGACCTACGAACGAGTTTTGGAACCGATTGACGACCGAACTAGAGGCCGCTCTAGACGTCGATTGAACCAAGACCGGAGGTCCATCTTGGCGCCAAGACCAGAGCATGGTCTTGGCGCCAAGACCAGGGCATGGTTTTGGCGCCTATTGGCACTGAGACGCGGATAACGTTCAGCCGTAGTCCGTTGATTGAACCACGTCCTTTCCGATCGTCATTTCCTTCGAACCGTCACTTGATCATCTCTCGTTTCGTCTCGACTGGAGTTTCCGCCAAACCGTCATGACAAGAGTCGCAAGGATTCATGCTTTTCGCGGATTTCGTATCAATCGTACAAAACGACGACGGTTAACTTAAGCACCGAAAGAGTCCA
>OVAN01005008.1:442-24434 GCA_900406275.1 Anastatica hierochuntica | reverse complement strand
AAGGCGAATATTCCTTTTCCAAGGCATACCTCCAGCTGTTTCTTAGCCTCCTAGACACATCCAACTTAGCTCTCAATCCCGTTTCAAACTCCGTAACTCGTCCAGCTTGTTTGACACAGTTTCTGCAGCACTCCGACTGCTACAGGCACACTATAAGAACTTGACACTTATGTAGCAAGTCCACTGTTATAGACTCTCCTTCATACCTCTGCAACTTCAATCTCACCACCTCAACACAAGAACCTACAATACAACTTTGTGGTGAGCATTATCCTCCTAATCCTTAACGTTTCAGCAATCATCTACATGACAAAACACAAGATATCTGTCACGGCAAATCTCTCATCTTTGATATTTTGCATTCTTCTATACTTCATCTTCGGCCTAATTAGTTGCCTGGCTTGGTTCTTGGCAATCACCGAGGTCGAAGCTTACGATTCCTACATCCTCAGACGCATCTGTCACATCTTCGGCTTCGGTATCTACCTCCACCTCCTCTATTCTATTTCGCCACGTTTGGCTCTATGGTTCGGTATACCTTTTTCGTTATGGTTTGTAGCTGCTTTCCTTGCTCCTCTTTACACATTGTGTGGAGCCAAAGCACTAGAAGATTTACGAGCTTGGTAGAAGTTTGTAAATGAACCACAAGTGAGAGTTGTTAGTGTTGTTTAGTTTCATTTCTTCTTTATTTTCTAGCTAGGGTTTGTTTTTGCATATCACTAATATGATGTGAACTTCTTCTCTTTAAGTTTTTTTTTTGTCTTTTGAAAAAAATAATATGAAGATAAGCCGAGTAAAAACTTAATAAGATCTACAAACCAACCTTCTTATCAAAATTTCATATAGAAAATTACACATTGTTTTTTTCATTAAGAGATGTAAATATATTAATTTTGGATATACATGTATTTGCACAAGTTCGGAGGAAGGACTACAAAAGAATTTAATATGTAGATTACGATACCATTTGTTGGAAACGCACGATTAGAAAATTCATTCTTACTAAAAAGTTATAATATCCTTTATTACATAAAGGATTTAAGACAAATATTATGTTGGGTATAAGAATGGAGAGAACGATAGTGCAGATACAACTAGTTCTTAAAGAAAAAAACTTATGTGACCGTTAGGGTATCTGCATTGGTGAACCCATGGAGGGTTCACAAAAAAAAGTTAAAAATTGATTTTTTATTTTTTTTTCGTTTTAAAAAAAAAATTAAAAAAAATAAAATCGGACCAATGGGGACTCGTCACGTGGCGAACCCCTTATGATCCGGGTTCACTCGGAAGAGCTCGAGAGAGCTCGGGTTCCTCGGTTTTTGTGTTTTTTTTCTTGATTTGTGTGTGAACCCCGCATTGAACTCTCAATGCAAAATATTGTAAAGAAATTGTGAAAATAGCTAAAACTAACCCAAAACATTTCACAAATGTGAAAACTAACTTCTTAAATGTCAACATTCTAAAACTAACCTTTTTGGCTAGAGAAATTACTATGTAATCTTTCGGATGTCTGCGATAAATATTAAGAAGTCTGCTTATAACATATTTTATCATTAAAAATTAATTTTATTATTAATTATATAATTTATCTATAAAAAATTTATTATTCAAAATCCAACATTTATGTAAATAAATACACAAATATTTTCTAAAAACTTAAAAATATAATTAAAACTTTTCCAAAAAATCTTATACCATTTTTTAAACTTAAAAATAGTATTAAAATATTTGAGATATTATGAATTAGTATTAATGAAAAATTAAAAAATCACTTCAATATAAGAAAAATATTAAAATTTAAAAATAAATCCAAACATAAAATAATGATACTTATATTGTTATATACATAGACCTCTTTAGATTTATCTTAGGTAACAATGTAAGAACATCAAATATTATTTTTATTATTTAAAAAATATTTTTTATTCTTTTAAAATTCTCAAATCTCAATTTTAACAGGATAAAATATTTTTTAAAAAACCTTCTTATTTATCTATTTTTATATTAGTTATTAATTTTATAATAAATTTTGTTTTAATAATTTTGTATAGTTTGCGATAATTTTTTTATTTTTTGATTCTGAAATTTTCAAAATTTTAATATTTTAGTTTACAAGTATTGTTGTTAATCAACTCAATTTATATCATTTTGTAAAATACACAAAGCATATTTTGAAGATTTTTATGTTGTATGCTTTGATACTAAAATAACAAAGCAGACCGCATCATCGTCTTGTATAAAGCAGACGACGATGCAGTCTGCTTTGTAATGTTATATTTTGAAGCAGACTATATGGCCGTCTACTCTAGCACCCAAAACAGACGGTCCCGTAGTCTGCTTTGTGATTTCATTTTCTAAAGCAGACTGCAGCGCCGTCTGCTTCAGGCGCTAAAGCAGACGGCGCTACAGTCTGCTTCGTGATTTCATTTTCTAAAGCAGACTGCAGCGCCGTTTGCTTCAGGCGCTAAAGCAGACGGCGCTCCAGTCTGCTTCGTGATTTCATTTTTTAAAGCAGACTGCAGCGCCGTCTGCTTCAGGCGCTAAAGCAGACGGCGCTACAGTCTACTTCGTGATTTCATTTTCTAAAGCAGACTGCAGCGCCGTCTGCTTCAGGCGCTAAAGCAGACGGCGCTACAGTCTGCTTCGTGATTTCATTTTCTAAAGCAGACTGCAGCGCCGTCGGCGCTACAGTCTGCGTCGTAATTTTATTTTCTAAAGCAGACTGCAGCGTTGTCTGCTTCAGATGCTAAAGGATACAACTCTACAGTCTGCTTTGTAATTTTATTTTCTAAAGCAGATTGCAGTGCCGTCTGCTTTGTAAATTTATCTTCTAAAGCAGACTGCAACACCGCAACTCTGAGTGCTAAAGCAGACGGCGCTGCAGTCTGCTTGAAAAGATGAATTTATAAAGCAGACTGCAGCGGCGTCTGCTTTAACACTCAGAGTTGTGGTGCTGCAGTCTGCTTTGGAAGATAAATTTACAAAGCAGACTGCAACGCTGTCAATTTTGACACTAAAGCAGACGGCGTTGCAGTCTGGTTTATAATTTTATCTTCTAAAGCAGACTGCTTAGCCGTCACTTTACCACCCAAAGCAGACGGTCATGCAGTCTGCTTTGTAACTTCATTTTAAAAGCAGACTATTTTTTCGAGTGCTAAAACAGACAGCTCTGTAGTCTGCTTTGTGTTTCATTAATGTCATTTTTGTAAATAGTTTAAAAACAGAAGGATAAAAAAGAGTGAAAAAGTTAGTTTTAGAATGTTGATATTTTATGGGTTATTTTTCATATTGACCAAATGTTTTGAGTCATATTTGCTAATTCTCCCAAAGAAATTTGGAATACATATTCTAATTAATTATCACTCAAATGGTGAGGATATTTTTTATTTATTTATTTGGATCCAAGTACATCAAGTTATTTGAAGCCGTTGTGCAAGACAAGATTATTGGTGGTCTATAAAATGTATCATGTGCAATAGGCTACTCTTGGTACCTAGAGACTTTTTACCTATGTAATACAGCAAGACACTACAAAAAAAAAAGATATTTTCTCACCTAGAGACTTTCCTGCAATGCATAACCAAATCCAAAACAGATCATCTGAGATATTTGATTCATTGTTAAGGACTTATGGCACTTCATACAAATAACAAACTTGTATCCATAATGTAAAATACATTCAATGGTCACTAGCATATTATTATTTTCACCAAATACGGTTAATTACATGAATAATAACAAAAAGTAATCATCATCATAAAACGTTCATCGTGTAAAAACGGAAAGGTGGTTAGAGTATCTGCAGTTTAGATACAAGATCAATTAGGAATGTTCTCAAAATCAGTGCTTTTCATCCGATCAACACCAACAAGCGATAACCTGTCCTCATATACATCAATATATCCAAACGAATAGGTACCTGGAGGACACTCCAAGGCAGCTTCAAGGGACCTATGGTGAACCCCATGAGAATCAACAACGTATCCTCCTTCGTGGTCGTGTCCCGACAAACAAACTATAACAGAGTCATACTTGTGTATAATGCTCATAACTTCATCAAAGTTCCATAACAAGGCTGATGTGGATGCTACACCAGGGCACATAGGCACATGTCCGCATACTATAACTCTCTGGTTTAGTTCCGTTGCATCCCGAAGCACATTGTCTAGCCATTGCAGCTGTTTCTCCCCAACAGCACCGTTAAACTTCACAAATCTCCTCTCAACATCAATAAGCCCCTCGGGGCTGTTTTTATCCAAATTTGGATTCTTTTCTTCGAGTATTTTCATTGCAGAGATCGTATTAGGATGGTCTTTAGGCCATCCAAGAGCACTGATGTCATATCCATCTAACACCACAACTCTATACTCAGGGGTTGGTGAAAATTCATAATAAGCGCTACCATCACTACCACCCGGAATCTTCAGCAAAGGAAGCAACTTTTCTCGGGGGAGATTGTAGAGGCAGTGATTGCCAATCATGTGATACACAGGACCGTTGAATTTATTGAATTCGCCGACAATTTTCTTAGTGGCAGAAAAGGATTGATCTTTAGGACAAAAGCCATCAACAATGTCACCCATGTTGATAACAAACTTGAGGTTTCCATGTTGGTTCCAAGTTTGAACAGCTCTTTGGAGGACATGGATGCTATTTCTGTAATACCTAGGAACACCTAAAAACGAGCGACCATCTGGAATATCTGCATATTGAACATCAGCGATAACACCAAAAGAGAAGAGAGGTTCTCTTTCTGCTGAACCCATCCAACTCTATTGATCTATGAACGCCAAATCGTAGAGTCAACAAGCTCGATCTCGGATTGTCACAGGAAAGAGAAGAAGTTGTATGGAAAGAAGATAAAACAGCATAAAAGGTAAAAGAAACTTACATGACCGTATAGCTTTGCTAGATCTCTTCTCTTGTCTTTAGGATCGGACAAGCTACGAGCTACGGTGACCCGGAATCGGAATAGGCGAGAGGGAAGAAATTTCTTTAGTCCATTGTAATCGAAAACAATCGTGTAGTTTTCCTCTCTGCTTATACAACTTCATGTTGTTTTCCTCTCCAACGAATAAAGTAATGTCCAGTTAATTTCAGTTATAACTTCATGTTTTCCTATTTTCCATGTTTTTGAATTTTTAAGTTACTTTTGAGTTTTAGTTAGCAATTAACCCATGTTCTATACAATTAAAACCGAACTACACAACCTTTTCATGTATGATGTTTTAAAATAAATTTATTTTAAAAATGTTAGTAAATATATCTAATGTATCTAATAAAAAAAAAAATAAATTGACTAATTATTCCTTCACAAATAAAAGATTATGAAGACACTAAAAATGTAGTTACAAAGATTATGAACACACTACTTTTGTTTAAAAAGTTAAGATTTGTATTTCTCCAAGGCGATAAGAAGGCGATTGTGGTTTCAAGGGTTCCCGACGCTTTGTGGTGGCCGTATTCTCCGATCTAATCAGCGGGGGCTATGGTGTCGACTGGTTCAGCTCCGATTGTTCCAGAGTCGACGTCTCAGCCTTCTCAACCGGTGGCGAAGCCGTCTTGGGCTTTGATTGCGAGCTCCTCTTCGGGGGGTCTACGAAAACGTGATCTCATCGTCTCAGTCTCCAGTGACTCTCCGGTTTTCGAGATTCCTGATGATGTTTTAGCAGATCAAAATCAATTGTGGAAGAATTTTCTTCTAGGGCGTTTTTTGGATGTTGCACCTCATGTTGCAAAAATCCATATGATTGTTAACAAAATCTGGTCTTTGGGTGATAAATCTACTCGTATCGATGTGCAGGTGGTTAATGAAAGCACAGTTAAGTTTCGTGTGGCAGATTCATCAGCGAGGGCTCGTATTCTTCGCCATGGTCTGTGGAATATCGCGGGGGTTCCAATGGTCTTATCAGCATGGAATCCATCGGAAAGGTCTCACAGCTTGTTCTGAATTCAATTCCATTGTGGGTTGATTTTCGAAATGTCTCGGAGAGGCTTTATTCGGAAAAGGGTCTGGAGCTGGTTGCAAGTTTTGTTGGACATCCGAAGCGGCTCCATCCCACGACATTGGCTTGTACTAATCTGGATGTGGCTTGAGTGTTAGTTGATATTGATCTGACAAAGGAGTTACCCAAGCAATTCAAACTGACGTCAAAAGATGGATTAACAGCGGATATTGTAGCCTCATATCCATGGTTTCCGCCAAGATGCTTGGTGTGTGGGAAATGGGGTCATATTGACGCAAAGTGTGGTGGCTCTAAGGCTGGTACACCAAAAAGATACTTTCTAAGGAGACTGATGTGACCGTAGGTGTGGCTTTGGGGAGACTCTTGGCTGATACTGCGGACAAACATGTGGAGGAGACTCCTGAGGTTGATTTGGGTGCTCAGCTTGAGCATGAGATGGTATCTCCTGATGATGCAGTTGCGCCTCCTGAAGTGCGTTTGCTGGAACAAGAGAAAGATTAGACAAATGTTTCTCCTGCAAAATCAACAAGGAATTTAGAACACGCTCAGAGTTCAAATATTGGTCATGAACTAGTTGTTTCTCCTTCTAGATTTTCGATTTTAGAAGGTTTGGAGGAGGGTGAGTTGAGTGGAGAGATGGTGCCTGAAGTCGAGAATGGAGAGTTGGTTCCTGAGGTAGAAGCAGATGAGGGCTTGCTGAGACATTCCCAAGAGAATCCAGGTTTGCCTTTAGCTAATATCACGACAACAAGGGGAAGTCAGGGTGATATTGAGTATTCTACAGTGGATGAAAAGGCTGAGGCTTCTGCTAGGCCAATTCTACCGCGTGCCACGAGGGGTGTGAACAGATATTTAGGGGATTATTCTGTCTTGGTGGGAAAGGAGTCTTCCCAAATAGATAAGAAGAGTTCTCGTAAGAAGCAATAATCATGAAGCTCTTTTCATGGAATATGCGTGGGTTTAATTAAGAACATAAGCATAAAGTTTTGCGCGATTGGCTTCTTTCCTCTTCTTCTTGTTTTGGGTGTTTACTTGAGACGCGTGTCAAAGAGGTTAATGCTTCAAAAATTATGTCTACAAAGTTTGATGGATGGTCTTTTATTTCGAATTATGAATCTCATCGTTTGGGTCGTATTTGGATGATGTGGAATGAAGAGGTTGTTATCACACCAATGTTCAAGTCTGCCCAAGTGGTTACGTGCTCGGTCTCAATTCCAGCAAGGGGGTGGGAGTTTCTAGCTTCCTTTGTGTATGCTTACAATTTTCCTGATGAGAGACAGGAACTCTGGGAAGATTTGAGAGGTCATTATGCTTCTCCTATTTTCAGAAATAAGCCATGGTTAATTGTTGGTGATTTTAATGAAACTTTGCGCATAGAGGAGCATTCTACACTACGTGATACAACTTCTGGCATGAGGGAGTTTTGATGTGTTGTTTCTTCATGCCAACTTACGGATCTAGCTTATCATGGCTCCACTTTCACTTGGTTGAATCATCAGGAAGGTTCGCCGATAAGAAAAAAAGCTAGACCGCACTCTCATAAGTGACAGGTGACTTTCATATTTTCCTTCTTCTTCGGCTTTGTTTGAATCATGAGGAGTCTCGGATCATGCCAGATGTGTGGTATCACTGGAGGCTGCTGGAGCTATTACTCGTAAACCTTTTAAATACTTCAACTTGCTGGGTCAATTAGATGGTTTTCTCCCAGTGGTTGTGGAGTATTGGAGGGGTTCAGAGGCGATATTCTGCTCCCGCTCGGCAATCTATATGCTGACTAAGAAGCTGAAACAGTTAAAGTATGTGCTCCGGAAGCTCAACAGGGATAATGTGGGTTATCTTCCAACACGGGTGAAAGAAGCTTATTGTCTTTTATGTGATAAGCAGCTGGAAGCTTTAGCTAATCCCTCGGATGAAAGCTTTGAACAGGAAAGAATGGCCTCGGCCCGTTGGCAATATGTTTCACTTATGAAGGAGTCTTTCTACAAGCAAAAATCCAAGATTCATTGGCTTAAGGTAGGCGATCAGAACACCAAGTATTTTCACCGAGTGGCCGAAGCTCGTAACTCTAAGAATGTTATTCGTGTGGTATGGACACAATCGGGACAATTGCTTACCGGCATAGAAGAGATCAAAGCTGAGGCCGAGCAGTGGTTCAAGACATTTCTTCAGGATGTGCCTACAGACTACGAGAGCATTTCAGTAGAAGAGCTTCAGGACTTGCTCACATTCCGGTGTGGGGAAGTTGAGTGTCAACAGTTAATGGCGCAAGTCATAGCTGAGGAATTCAGGTCGGTGTTTTTCTCAATGTATGCTAATAAAGCCCCGGGGCCGGATGGGTTTACAATGGAGTTTTATCGTGATGCTTGGTCTGTTGTGGGGAATGATGTGGTTTCCGCGGTTCAATCATTTTCCAGAACGAGTATCTTCCAAAAGGGGTGAATTCAACGATACTTGCTCTTATTCCAAAGCACTTGGATGCTCTTGAAATGAAGGATTATAGGCCCATCTCTTGTTGTAATATCTTGTACAAGGCAATTTCAAAAATTCTCACGAACCGACTAAAGCGCGTACTCCCAGAGTTCATAATGCCAAACCAGTCTGCTTTTGTTCAAAATAGGTTGCTTCTGGAAAATCTCATGTTAGCTACTGAATTGGTGAAGGATTATCACAAGGCAGATGTCTCTCCTAGAGGGGTGTTAAAGATTGATATTGTAAAGGCGTTTGATTCTGTCCAGTGGGATTTCCTGGTATCTGTTTTGAAAACGATGGGTTTGCCTCCTTTATTCATTAAATGGATCCATATTTGTATATCCTCTGCTTCGTTTTCAGTACAAATAAATGGGGAGCTGGCTGGCTATTTTCAGAGTACGCGGGGGCTTCGACAGGGGTGTGCTTTATCGCCATACCTTTTCGTAGTCTCGATGAACGTCTTATCAGCTTTGTTGAACAAGAAAGTCGCAGATGGACAGATTGGGTATCACCCTCGGTGTCGCCCAATTGGTCTCACTCACTTGTGCTTTGCCTATGACATAATGATATTTACGGATGGAACAACTCGTTCTTCGAAGGAAGTCATTAATGTTTTCGATCGGTTCGCTGCGATATCTGGTCTTCGAATAAGCTTGGAGAAATCTTCTCTTTTTATGGCTGGTGTTGCCGCAGGAGTGGTAACGGAACAGGTCTCGCGCTTCCGTTTTAAACATGAGAGTTTACCAGTTCGCTACCTTGGTCTCCCATTGACTACTAAGCGGATGACAGCTTCAGATTATGAACCGCTTTTGGAGAAGATTCGTTATAACTTTCAAGCTTGGTCTACGCGGTTTTTGTCTTTCGCAGGTCATTTACAACTGTTATTGTCGGTAATAGCCAACATTACCCAGTTTTGGAGCTCAGCGTTTAGACTTCCCCGTCGGTGTTTGCGTGAAATAGACTCTTTATGCTCCGCTTTTCTTTGGTCGGAAGCTGACTTGAAAAAGTCTTGTGCTAAGGTTTCATGGGAGGATGTTTGTCGATTACGGGCTGAGTGTGGATTGGGATTTAGGCCTTTAGTAGAGGCTAATGTGGTTTATGGGCGGAAGATTCTTTGGTGTATCTTCTCATCGGCTCCATCCTTATGGGTTGATTGGGTAAAACGTTATTTGCTTCGGGAAGGCTCTTTATGGAATGCTTCTGGTACTGTCGGGTCGTGGAATTGGCGAAAGCTTCTCAAGCTTCGCCATTTAGCTTCGTCTTTCACAAGTATTGAGGTGCGTGATGGGAAGTCAACATCATTCTGGTTTGATAATTGGCTGCCCATTGGTCGGCTCATTGATATAGTAGGGGATCGTTGTCCGAGGGATATGGGTATCAGACTCTCCGCTACTGTACACGAGGCTGTCTCCATGGCTTGGCGAGCTCGGTCATATCGCGTAGACACTCTTCGGATTATATCCGAAACTGTTCGGCAGGACCAGCTGCCAACTGCTGATCGTGGTAGTGATATCGTCAAGTGGAAGAAGGGTGATGGGAAATTCTCGACTCAATTCTCAACAAAAAAAGACATGGGAGCTTATCCGTAACCGCACATCTATGGTCCCTTGGTCTCAAGTGGTGTGGTTTAAGAATGCAATTCCTAAACATGCATTTATAACTTGGCTGGCTGCAAAAAATAGGCTGTCCACGGGAGATCGAATGTCTTCATGGAATTTGGGTATCTCTACATCATGTATCTTTTGTCTTCATCCCGTGGAGACAAGATGTCACCTCTTCTTTGAGTGTAATTATACTCACTCTATTTGGCACACTATAGCATCTATGTTGCTAGGATCGCAGTTCACAGCAAATTGGTCTGAGCTCCTTCGATTATTTTCGGTGAATCGCTTCCAGCACCAAGACTGGTTACTCCTCCGCCTTGCTTTTGAAGCTACTCTTTACAATGTCTGGTTGGAGCGTAATAGACATAGGCATGGTCATCTCCCATTATTTGAATCTAGTTTGTCAAGAGTGGTGAATAAGTTGATCCGAAACAAGTTATTGTCTATGAAGGTTCCTGGTCTTCCTGATGGGTTACTCATCCGCTGGTTAGAAACGAGGCGTTAGTTTTTTCATAGGATTTTAGGCCTATTCATTCGTTCTTTTCATTCATTTAAATTCTCATTCAAACAGTTTGTATAGTTTTTTTTTTGAAGGAAATAAAGTTTAATATTCCAACAAAAAAAAGTAGTTACAAAGATAGAGTGTTTAAAATTTATATAAATTATAAAAATTTAAGTTTAGTTATCTCATGTTTTAAAATAAAGAAATAAACCAACGGGTTTTATTTCACAGTATTTTGAGTATCAAATATTATCCAAAACAAATTGTACCCGAACCCCGTACGAAAATCCAAAACACCCGAAATTATAAACCTAAATCCAATCCGAAATTCGAAAAAACTAAAAAATTTAAAAACTCTGAAATGGAACTCGAAACTCAAAATTATCCAAAATCCCGAACTCGATATTCGAAAAATCTAAACATGATCAACCATAAATTAAATACACAAAAATTAAAAAAATACTCGCGCGGATCAAACTCTAGTATAACTTAAAACAGTATATCAACCCTACTTATTATAATTTAAACTTAACCTTTTTTATTTCTCATTGATAACATTTTTATTTAAGCAAGAGTTACACCTATAACTCAATCATACGACGTTACAACGTTTAGACTCCGATTGTTAATATCCCCCTATATATTATTTGAAAGTACACTTTAATGAATTTTTCTTAGATGTCAACCATGTGTGAAGTTTAGGATTAGTGTTATAATTTGATTGGTTGAAACATTTTTAATTTATTTTAATTTTTCTTTATTTAATTCATCTTAAAAATATAGATATAAACCATGAATCCGATTAACTCACTTGTCAAACACTATGTTACTCAATTTAACTTTTTTGAAATATAGTATTAAAAGATTTTCATGTTTCGTTTTCTTTTGATTTTATAACAATCAATTAATAAGTGTGGTTTAAAAAAAACATGTTTTATGGTTACAGTTTAAAAAAAAATTATAATATAAAAATTAGTTAAGTTTTTGTTAAAACACTAGAGCAAAAATTAAACATATAGCATGAAATATTTTGAAACCCAAAACCATATTGTTAAGAAGATTATTTAATACACAATTTTTATTAGAAAAAAAATAATAATACTTTTATAAATTGGATTACTATGGAAATACACGTTGGAACGAGTTGTTAGGAAAATTCGATTATTATATTTACACTTTTAGTACATACATATTTTCTTAAATTAAATGTGATATATAATATAAAAAATTTATTTTTTTGTCAACAAACGGACCACAACAAGCTGGTCCGATAGCCCATTAATCCACACATATTCCCTCTACTATGTAGTGGAGGAGGGTCAAACCCTGGTGCCTGAGGATTGACTCTGAAGACTCAACCACAAGGTTACAATGTCCTAGGCAAAAAAAACTATTTACATACTTCAAAAACTACTTAACAAAAGATTTAATAAGAAACCGTCCTTTGGGTATATGTATACAATATAAATTTTGTTAGAAAATATTTTTAATAACGATTTAGTTAGAAAAAAGATATTTTATATATTCGATGACTATATAACTCAAAATATATTAGCTTTTCATTGATACAAACCTAAAAATCGAAATAATTATATTCCTTTAAATAAATTCAAAATATTTTATCTTTCCATATATTTTTTAAAAATTAAGTTATAATGATTTTTACTTATTGTCAATCTGCAATATATTTATAGTTTATTAACTACTATATTTAATTAATGAATCGAATGATGTTCATAATAGATAGCTTGTCATTGTAGATTTTTCATATGTAAATAAGAAATTATTAATATATCTAATTTTTTAATAGTAATATTCAATGATCGTAAAATAAAAGAAATTTCGATTACCAAATGATTTTTGATATGTTATTATATGGGAATTTTTATATTTTTGCTAGATATTTATGGAAATATTACTTTATTTTTAATCTATTTTTTAAAGCTATTTTACTGTAATATACATCTTTAAAAGTAAAAATAATTAGATGTCTCTATTAAGTTTCGATTTCATCAATGATTTATTTCTTTTACATAGTTTTTAGACAAATTAATTATGTAGATATAATATTTTTATACCATTTTAGTTAGAAAAAAATATTAGTATCAAATATGTATTTTAGTTTATAGAATAATTAAATCCAAAATAAACTTATATCATTTTAAAAAATTGTAGATCATATAAAATTAAATAAATAATGCTGCAAAATAAATAGAATTTTCTTTTCGAAGGATGAAACACATAATAAAAATTTAATATATATATATATATATATATTTTATGGAAACAAAATTTTTCATTTTAAATTCATAAAACTTTACATATAAAAAGCTATAAATAGGTAACTTTATTACAATGATCTTGAATAAAAGTATACATCAATTCATATTGATTCTTACATGAAAAGTAAAATATAACTCGGAATTTTTTATATCATTATATATACAAATTTATCTTTCATGGTTTACATTTAATTATCGATATTTTTTATAAAATTTACAATATTTGTTTTGCATGTTTATATCAACTATTTATTGCTTGGGTATCAAATGTTTGAAGTAAAAATCGATTTTTTAACTTGACATACAAAAAAATTGGAGTAAAAATAATTTGAGAATAAGGTGAATAAATTATTAAATCTTTATATTTAATATTTTAAAAATTATTTCACATATTTAACAAAGAATTTACAATGATTTTTTCATTTTAAAAAACTAATTTTATGAATAATTACTAACTAAGCAACTGCAACACTTTTAACTTCTTAATTTAATATATTTGAAAATATGTAACAAACAAAACACACATTAAAATTATTATAAATGAAAAAAAATCTATTTTACTTTGATAAGTTAACATAAAAAAAATATCAAATTAGAGTTAAATTCTCTACATAATACTTTCATCTTAGAATGGACGTTCAAGCGGGCGTTCGGATATCTGTTCGGGTTCAGTTCGGGTTCAGTTCGGGTATCGTTTGGGTTTGTTCGGATTACGGGTTTTCGGGTTAGAGGGCTAAGTATCATTCAAGTATATTTACATTTCGATTTGGGTTCGGTTCATATCTTTGCGGCTTTGATTCGAATTCATATACCCGCTTAAATTGTGTAGAAAAATAAAAATCAAAATATATATATAAGCCTCCAAAATCCTTTTTTGGGACAATTCGAGTATTTTCATACATTTTAAGTATTTTTTATATTGATCTAAAAGTAACTAATATATTTTTTTGCATCTAACATTGAATTTATTATTCAAAAGAAACATACAAGATCGATAAACACCAAAAACTAAGCCCACAAATCTCGACTAAAGGAAGCTCGAGATTTCAGAAAGCAAAGCCCGCAAACCTCGACTAATAGTAGCTCGATATTTCAGGAGTCAAAGCCCGAATAGACGGGGAGCATAGAGTTATACAAACAAAATAAACAAAGGAAATGCACTATTTTGGAATTTTCCACCACTTTACTCCACCATCAACGGTCAATCCTAAAGAGCAGAAGCAAAGTAGATGTCACCGAAATCACCGAAAGTCCGATAAACCAATTCAACACTTCAATTCTTTGTGTCCTCTGTTGAGATGAGTATACTTCAGAAGATAAATCACAATGCGCTTCCAAAGATGGCATGACGGGTCACCGTCGCGAAAGCCGGTTGCGGTTGAATCGAGCCTATGTCGACCAAATACCGAAGAAAAGGGCGCACCAACTAATCAGATCTCGACCGAATCTGATATTTTATTCTAGTAGAGGAAGCTAAAAGCCACTTAATCGATTCACCCACCAATAAACAAATAGGAAGATGAAGGATGCGATCCAATTAAGTCTTGGGAAAAACCATCGTTGTAGACATAAAAGCAGCGAATTTCAAATTCCAAACCAAAACCAGTGCACGAGGAGGAACTAAGTATAGCCGGTAACAAGACTACTAAGCATATCGTCAAAGCAGAGAAAATAGACAATAGATCGAGGAGGCTAAAACGGACGAGAGATGATATTGGCAAGTCGAACAAGTTCTACCTGACCAAACCAAACAACAGAAACAGTGTTCCGTTACCGCTCTGACGACCGTCACCACAACCATCGACGAGGACGAGTCAGTCGTAAAATTGAGCGGAGAAACATGGGCAAGAGACTGAAAACAATGAGGGCAAGTAACAGCCACCGCGCTTTGACGTTGTCCACACTTCCATCACAATCAAATTGTCGCCGACCCCTTGAAAGACCCCAGATCTAAAACCTGACGAGCCTCTGCCTGATCCGACCTTTCTTCAAGTCAACCGTCCTCCAACCTCACCGAGACTCCGGGTTTCCATGATAACGCGCCGCCGCACCAAACCTGAAAGATGGATCTGAGGCGAAGCAAGTCACCGGATCTAGAGCATCTAGCATATCGAAAAGGAAACTGACAGAGAAGAGAAGGGGAAAAAGAAAAAAACAAACAAAGGAACCGACGTCGGTTACAAACACCACCGACGTATAGTAAGTGTTACTATTATGTAGTGATTTAGGTACTTTTGGGTAATCGAAATATTTCGATTTAGATTGAGATTAGTTCGTTTTTTAGGTTATTGAAGTTTTACATCTGTATAGATATTTTACCAGTTTCAGTTCGAATTCGAAATCACTTTTTGGATAAGTTTCACTTCGGCTCTTCACTCTAGCTATCTTATCTTTACATCCGCGAATTCGCGGACAACCACCTAGTATATTATCAAAATTGAATCACGTTAAATATTATAATTTGATGTAGTTTGCGATAAAAAAATGTAAGATATTGCACAATTATGTAGTGAATTTAACTCTTATGATGTATATGTATAGTAAGTGTTACTAAAAGAAATAAATTTAATATTATTAATACTTCGTTACAAATTAAACTAGTGTATTTGAAAAAATATTTAGCAAGTCATTTAAAAATAAGTGATTTAAGTTTTTCGTTAAACTGATGTAAGAATTCGCCGAGTTTTTTTTTTTTTTGGTCAGAGAATTCGCGGAGTTTAACACCTTTGGTAAGAGGCTTTACTGGTTTGCTATAACATATATATCCCTCTCTATTTACACTCGTCAAATCGAAGTCAAGGACAGGTTATTTTCTCAAGCGATTCCTTGTGAAAAAAGGATGTCTCAGAGCCTCACGCGCGGTTAGTCTTTCCGACGGATCAAACCGAAGAAGCCCTTGCAACATATTTATCAACTCCCCCGCCGAGTGGTTCACTTGCTGCATTATCAGATTCTGCTACAGACACACAATATGAGCATTGTAATAAGCTTCTGACACAGCACAAACTCAAACATATCAGCACTTGATGAACCTGAAGCCGGGGAAGCTTCAATACTGCTTTCAGGCTTTCTCTTGAGGTTGCCCCATCCGGCCAATCCAAACGACCTCCTCTTCTCACATATTTCTCTTCGTGCCGGCTTTATCACACCAACAAACGAATTAAAGTTAAACACCGGACAACACTTCGCTGTATATATGATCACTTCAGAGCATATGTTTTCTCTAAACTCACTCCACTCTCTTGAGCATTTTTTGAGGAAAAGGCCCAAGCACACGCTCCATCATCGCTAGATGCTCCAGGTTTTCATGTGTTTGGAACAATGCTTCTCCCTAAAAATCTCCAATCTTTCAGTTATGAGAAAAGGAATACACTCCCGAATATTCATTACTAATCAAGTATTTCAGACACATACCGTGCACAGCTCCACTATGATACATCCAATGCTCCAAATATCACAAGGATAACTCCAGCCAAGACCTAAACACAAGCCAAGTCTCTCCCTTAGTTTGTACTATAGTTCTCAGATCAAGAAATTGGAAATGACTTGTTGCACAGCAAGAGCTACTCACCTAAAATAACTTCAGGCGCCCTATAATGTCTTGTTGATACAATGTAATTTTGGTCCTGCCGCTCATAAGTTGTGCTACCAAAATCAATCACCTTTATGGCACTTGATTTAGGCACTCTTTTATAGCAAACATCCCTCTGTAATTGGAGCCCCTTCAGCAGAAAACACAACCATAATTACTTTAGCACTTTACTACTTGGCCAAACTAAGATCACACACAGGTACATTCGAGACAAACCTTGTACTCGGGAATTTTCACATAGTCTGAGGAGACTAGAAGAATGTTTTCTGGTTTAAGGTCCGTATGAATCATGCGCAAGTCATGCATAACTGCAAAATCAGGCAAACAAAAATAAGAGAAAAATTCCTTAAGAAAAATGGAAAGAGATGAAAATTTGGAAACTTATGATGTAACCATGTCAACTACAAGCAAAACTCAGATGAAAATGCAAAAGCAAGTAGATTGAGAAGACTGCAAAGACTACACACATGCTACACATTCCAAGAGTTGCCAGCTAATCTCACGGACTAGATCAATGGGAAAGGATCGATAATTGTTTTTCCGAAGAAAATCATATAAACTTGATCCAAGCTTCTCAAATACCTGTTACATTCATTTAAATTCATCCACTAAATTTAAACCCAAATATTTCCCAATCTAGGGAAAATCATAGACATCGCAAAATTGACTAAATACTTACGATACAGATATGGTTACGATAGTCAAACCAATTCCGAATTTGTACACAACTGCAAAGAATAAAATGAAATTGAAAAACTATGCCTGACTCCATCAGATTTGTGATGCATGATGAAAAATCAACAGAAAAGTACTTACCGATTGCCACCTTTGTCATGTTTACCAAGCTGTTGCAGCATTTCAATTTCAATCATAGCCGCCTCACGGTATTTCTTCACTCCACGGACAATTTTTACTGCCACCATTTCCTTCCTCTTCCTATCCCAACATTCTAGTACTTGACCAAAGGTACCTACAAGGACAAATTCAGGAAAATTTTGAATAAGATATGAGTAGCATGCTGGTTACTGTGAAAACTATAAATAACTAATAAAACAAACATAGTTTCTTACCTTCACCCATTTTGCCATAAATTTTATCTGCAAAACAAGAAGAGCACAAAAGCAATCAGAATAATGAAATCAAAACAATAAATAGAAGGTCAGGTAAAATTCATTTATTTCTTCAAGGACCAGATATAGTTACTGGATAAAATTCATCGGTCACACCACCAAGAGTATGTTCAAAGCCATTGAAAGAGAAATCTAAAGATATTAGGTAACTTCAGAATTTTCACAACAGTTGTTGGCAATGGAAAAGTGGGATTACAGCGTGGAGTTAAGTCATCTCCCAATTCAAACATGTAATGTCCTTCTTTATCATCTTCTCGCAATGGGGAAGAACCATTTGAACCCACACTCTTAACACAAAGAGAAGTGATACTAAAGTCTGAAGGAGCACCAAACAATGCAAAGCTTGACATATTTCCAATCTTTTGCTCACAAAACGTTCCTACCTGAGCCTACACATATTCATGTCCCATAACAGATAGATGAATTACCTATCGTTATCCTTCGACATCGACATGTTGAGTTTATTAGAGAATATATATGGGTTCATATTGTAATTAGAGATAACATTTGGGTTAGTTAAATACCTTGTTTATACTAGGTTAACATGTTATGTATATAAGGCAGAGCCTTAACACGTTATTGAATAAGAAGCTCTTTCATATCTTTCTAGTTTCTTAACATGGTATCAGAGCATAACTTAAAGTTTTAGGTCTTTTGTTCCTGAGCCGTCACACTTTGTTTATCTCGTTTTCTTTGACCTTAGTATTACGCCTCTTTCTCTCGTAATACTCTCTTTCTTGCTAAGAAGTCATGAATCCAGAAGAAGCTAGTGTCACTAAAGGCTCGACGATATCGACCAATCCCTCGGAACAAATCCGTATAGATCCATCGCCTCGTCGTATTGATCCTTATGATCTATCATCAAGTGATAACCCTGGAGCTATCATCTCACAACCACCTCTTCGTGGGTCGAACTATGACGAATGGTCCATGAATCTTCAACTTGCTCTACGGGCAAAGAAGAAGTTTGGTTTTATAGATGGTAGCATCCCCAAACCTGATGATGATTCAGATCGTCTTGAAGATTGGTGGGCAAATAACTCTATGCTTGTGTCTTGGATTCGAGTCACGATTGCACCAGACCTTAGCAGTTCGTTGTCTCACTACGAAATTGCTCGTGATCTCTGGTTGCATATCCAAAAACATTTCTCGGTGAAAAACGGTCAACGTGTTCAAAGACTCAAAGTGGAATTAGCTAACTGTCATCAAAGAGGTGTTGTTGTTGAAGCATATTATGGTAAATTGCAGAAACTTTGGACAAGCTTGGCTGATTTTCAACACGCAAAGACAGCCGAAGATATAGCCAGAGAATGTGAGGAGGATAAGTTACATCAATTCCTTATGGGACTTGATGAAACACTATTCGGATCTGTGAAATCTTCTTTATTGTCACGTGATTCTTTACCTTCTATTGATGAAGCATATCAGGTCGTGTCTCAAGATGAGGAGTCAAAACACAGTAGCCGTTTGTTGGAAGAAAGGCAAGAGGCTATGAGTTTCGCGGTTCAGAGCTTACACCCACCACGTCAACAGCCTGAACTTCGCGATCCCTCGGCTGTGTGCTCCTTATGTGGACGAGCAGCACATTTGGCTGGAAATTGCTTCCGGAAGATTGGTTACCCGACCTGGTGGGGTAGTAGACCTCGTTCGACCCTTCCCATTGCTCCATCTGGAAGTTTGAACGGCTCTGTTCCTGATCGTAACTCTGCTCCTGCTGCTCGTGGCGTGACTAGTCCAGCACCGTCTTCTCGTAGACAGGAGTTAGCTCGAGCTAATCAGGTGGTCACAGCTCCTGTTGCGGTCACTCAAGGGTCCCTCACAGACAATGACAGACTTGGTTTTACAGGCTTAAACGACCAACAATGGCGCACACTTGTTACTATGCTCAATGAACGTAACATGGCCACTAATGATCGTTTATCGGGTATGTATTTTTTGGAATCTTGGATTATTGATTCCGGAGCCTCAAATCATATGATAGGTGCTCTTGATTTTCTCACTGATGTTTGTGCTATGGCTCCTATGCGTATTAAACTTCCCGATGGTCGGTTTACAACTACTACTAAACGCGGGAAAGTGTTTTTGGGATCGTCACTGCTCTTGTTGAATGTCTTCTTTGTTGATGGGCTTCAATGCCATCTTATCTCTGTATCTCAGCTTGCTCGAGATAGTCATGCTATTGTTCAGATGACTGACAAACTTTGTGTTGTCCAGGACCGCATCACTCAGACCCTGATTGGAGCGGGTGAACAAATGAATGGACTCTATTTCTTTCGGGGAGTGGAAACGGTGGCTGTGGTACAGGTTCCGGATCGGCAATCTGAGGAGGTGTGGCACAGACGTTTTGGTCATCCTTCCTCGAAAGCAATGGAGATGATGAAGTTATCAAGTTTTAGTAGTAGTAGTAGTGCTTTTGATTCTAAGACATGCGAAATATGTATTTGAGCCAAGCAATCGCGAGACCCTTTTCCTTTGAGTAGTAATAAAACTTCCGCGGTTTTTGAGCTAGTACATGTTGACTTATGGGATCCGTATCGGACAACATCTATTTGCGGTTCACGTTTCTTTCTTACGATAGTTGATGACTACTCACGCGCATTATGGATTTATCTTCTACCGAATAAATCAGAGACTATGTCTACTTTGCGAAATTTCATTGCCTTAGTGGAACGACAATTTGATGCTAAGGTTAAAAAGATTCGTAGTGATAACGGTTCGGAGTTCGTCTCTTTGAGGAGTTTCTTTCGCGATAAAGGCATTGTGTATGAGACATCATGTGTTGGGACACCTCAACAAAACGGTAGAGTTGAACGAAAACATCGCCATATCTTAAACGTGGCTCGATCTCTCCGTTTTCAAGCTCAGCTACCTATTGAGTTTTGGAGTTTCTGTGTTCTCACGGCGGGATATTTAATAAATCGTACTGCCACAGCACTTCTCGATGGTCAGAGTCCTTTTGAAAAGCTGTATAAGAAACCTCCTCCACTTAGTCATTTGCGCGTGTTCGGATGCTTGTGTTATACTCATAATCAAAGGCATGGGGGGGACAAATTTGCTTCGCGAGGAAATAGATCACTTTTCTTGGGTTATCCTTTCGGACAAAAAGGCTGGAAGGTCTATGACCTTGAAACTGGTGTAATTTTTACTTCACGAGATGTTATTTTCATGGAACATGAGTTTCCTTTTGTCGCAAGCAACAATGGTCCTCCTTTGTCCAATACAACATCAACATTACCTGTACTACCATCATCACCTGCACTTGCTGTTGATGAAGAGGATGATCGTAATGACTATAGAGGTTTTGATTGCTCGTCCCGTCATGATTGTTTAGCGGGTTCACCTCTGTCTCTTGACCTGTTGACGATGACTCCACTTCCTGAAACAGAACATGCGAGTCCTTCGTGCTCTGTTTCTTCTCCGGTCAGGTCTCCATTGATTTTGAGTTCTGGTTCTTCTTCTGGAGTGACTCCTGAAAATCCTACCGGAACTGTGGGTGAGAAAGTGGCAGTGGTTCCTACGTCTCCGGTGACTGACACGTCGTCTCCACAGCCCTCTGATTCTCGTAATAACACGTTGTCTCCGGGACTGATCTCAGGTACACTACCCAAAAATTCTGCCTCTTCCAATACTGAAAATGATCTTGTGATTGAAGAAAAATTGGGCAGAGGTTGTCGAGTCAAGCAACCTTCAACACGGTTACACGACTATGTCACCAAGACAACGTTGGATGGTTCGGATGGGGATTTTGATGATTCTTCTTGGTATCCGCTTGATATGTACGTAGATTGCTCTCAGTTTTCAGAGCATCACCGGGCTTTTCTAGCTGCTATCACCTCTGATATTATTCCTCGAACGTATGCTGAGGCTTTTGAAGATGAGTGTTGGCGGGGAGCCGTAACAAATGAGATTGATGCTCTCGAGGAAAGTGGAACATGGACAGTGGAGACTCTACCACCGGGCAAAACGGCTCTTGGGTGTAAATGGGTTTTCACGGTCAAATATCGCTCGGATGGTACTTTGGAGAGATATAAAGCACGTCTTGTCGTTCTTGGAAATAATCAAACCGAGGGTGTTGATTATACTGAAACATTTGCACATGTGTGCAAAATGACCTCTGTACGCTCTTTTCTTGAGGTATCGGTTTCTCGAGATTGGGAGGTACACCAAATGGATGTTCACAATGCTTTCCTTCATGGAGATTTGGAAGAAGAGGTTTTCATACGGTTTCCTCCTGGTTTTCGTACTAATGACAAGTCCCAGGTATGCCGTCTTCATAAATCTCTTTATGGTCTTCGACAGGCTCCGTGATGCTGGTATGCTAAGCTCACAAAGGCATTACTAGAGTATGGTTTTCAGCAAAATTACACAGACTATTCTCTGTTTACACTGGAAGATGGTGATCTTCGTCTTCATGTCCTTGTGTATGTTGATGATCTAATTGTTACAGGCAGTACTCCGGCGGTTATTCATGAGTTTAAACACTACTTAAGTTCATGTTTTCGGATGAAAGATCTTGATGTTCTTAAATATTTTCTTGGCATAGAGGTTGCTCGGAGTACAACGGGGATGTACTTGTGTCAACGGAAGTATACATTGGACATTATTAGTGAGGTGGGATTACTTGGGGCACGGCCAGTCTCACATCCTATCGAGCAGAACCACACTTTGGCGTTAGCACAAGGTGAACCGATTCCTAATCCTTCGCCTTATAGACGTCTTGTTAGCAGGCTTATTTATTTGGCGGTTACTAGACCGAAGTTATCATATGCGATTCATGTGCTCTCCCAATTTATGCATGCTCCGAAACCAGATCATTGGGATGCGGCATTGAGAGTTGTTCGCTATATGAAGGGTAATCCTGGCCAGGGCATTCTTCTTCGTGCTAACTCCGATTTGCGTCTTACGGCTTGGTGTGATGCGGATTGGGCAGCTTGTCCATTGACGTTCATTGACGAGTTGGTTTATTCAGTTAGGTGGTTCGTCTATATCTTGGAAGACTCGTAAACATGATGTTGTTTCCCGATCTTCGGCGGAAGCAGAATATCGAGCAATGGCTGATACTGTTAGTGAGCGTAAGTGGATTCGAGAACTGCTAGGACTTCTTGGTGTTGATTGTTCTTATCCTATTCCACTTCACTACGATAGTCTTTCGGCTATTCATTTAGCTGCCAATCCGGTTTTCCATGAGCGTACGAAGCATGTTGAATCCGATTGTCATTTTGTTCGGGATGAGATTGTTCGTGGGGTTATTGCTACCAAGCATGTCTCCACTACTACGCAATTGGCTGACATCTTCACGAAAGCTCTTGGTCGAAAGGAATTTGATGCTTTTCTTCTCAAGTTGGGTATTTGTGACCTCCATATTCCAACTTGAGGGGGAGGGGGTATTAGAGAATATATATGGGTTCATATTGTAATTAGAGATAACATTAGATTGGGTTAGTTAAATACCTTGTTTATACTAGGTTAACATGTTATGTATATAAGGCAGAGCCTTAACACGTTATTAAATAAGAAGCTCTTTCATATCTTTCTAGTTTCTTAACAGAGTTACATACTAATATACTATCTTAAAACCTTAAAAGCAAAATATACAATTCTGAAGATGCATCAAATAATCTTTAGTCTAACAAAACAATCAACTTATCTTAAAATCTTTAAGATGAGGGGGAAAGAAAGGTTGCCATGTAAATTCAATTAAAAACCAGCTACACGAAAGTAAATGACATTCAATTTTAAACACAAAAATGCAAATCAAATTTCACAACTAAAGAAACACCAACTTTCTCTCTATCATACGTTGTTCACTTACCAAAAAAAAATACTAAAGAAAACCAAAAGTTAACAGAGAGAAAAGGAACAAAACCAAACACACTGATTGGACCAAGAGATGCTTACTTATAAATCTGATCATATTAGAGCTCGCCAAAAAGTATTCGGTACCACTATCATTGGAGGAACAATACCTAAACCAGAAGATGCTCCAGAATCTTTTCGATTACTTGTTCGAGAACTACGATCTTTGGCTCTGGATCTGAATCATTTCCTTGTATCTGAGAAGAATTTCCAGATTAATAGGAAGGAAGTTTAATCGGAATGAATCACAAAATTTCTTATATGATCGATCGGTATAAACACCAACAACTCCGAATTGGATTAGTTTCTCCTCAGCAAATAAGTGCTTGGGCCACTAAAAAAATACCTAATGGAGAGATAGTTGGGGAGGTGACAAACCCANCAATAAACCGGAAAAAGATGGATTATTTTGTGAAAGGATTTTTGGGCCTATAAAGAGTGGAATTTGCGCTTGTGGAAATTATCGAGTGATCGGAGATGAAAAAGAAGACCCGAAATTTTGTGAACAATGTGGAGTTGAATTTGTTGATTCTCAGATTTGAAGATATCAAATGGGATACATAAAACTGACATGTCCTGTAACCCATGTAT
>OVAN01005007.1:0-24437 GCA_900406275.1 Anastatica hierochuntica | reverse complement strand
GCTAACTCCAGAGCCCAAGTCACACACACATCTCTCGAAGGTAAGAGATCCGATCCTGCAAGACAAAACAAAAGGACCAGGATCTTCGCGTTTCTCCGGTGTGATATTCTGAAGAACTGCGCTATACTCCGCAGTAAGAACCGATACACCTTATTCCAAGGTCATGCGATCTGAGAAAATCTCCTTCATGTACCTCTTAAGAGATGGTACCATCTTGACTGCCTCAACGAAAGGCAATCGAACATGTAACTCACCAACTAGATTCTTCAACTTCTCATACTCGTGTTCTTTTATCTTTTGACGACATCTGGAAGGATATGGAGGCTTAGGAACATAAGGTGGGGGTGGCACATACTCATCCTCAACCTCCCGTGTCTTCGTTTCGTCGCGAAAATTCGATACCTCCTCGTCAAGATAGGGATCGATCGATCCAGTCACAGGGATCGATCGATCCTTGTCTTTTTCTCCAGAATTTGATACCCTCCTTTCAGGACAGGGATCAATCGATCCGGAGACAGGGATCGATCGATCCTTGTTTTGTTTTCTAGATCGATCGATCACTTTAGGCGATTGATCAATCGCAAAATCTGGGAAATTTCTATGGGTTTCTGAGACATGGATTGATCGAGCCAGGGGCAGGAATCGACTGATCTTTGTCCTAGACGAACATTCAGTCGCTTTTCCCCTCGAACTCTGATAGCATTGCAGAATTCCTTCAGGTTCTTTTCCGGTTTGCGTGGAATAACACCTGGATGAGTTCTGTTGCTCGCAGAAGTCTGAGCAACTTGAGTTTTCAGCATCTTTATTCAAATACTCATAGCCTTAAACTTCCCGTTGAGGTTACTGTACATGCTATCGACTTTCTGATTGATCTCCGCAGCGGACTTGGTTTGATTTTCTAGCACTTGGTGAATCATTTGTTTCAGATCACTATCTTCAGAAGACGCAGAAGACTGTCCTTGGTTCTGATTCTGATACCTTGACTGATAGTTGTTCTTGAATCCTCCTGAACCAAACTGCTTCTGTTGATAGTCATTGTTCCCGAAGCCACTGTTCTTTTTCTAAAATCCAGAGTTGATGACACTCTGATTCTGATTGTAAGGCTTATTTTGGAACTGATTCTGTTGATTGAAACCTGTATTACCGAAGTTTCCCTGATCACCAATGGAATTCACATCTGCCAGCTCCTCAGACAAGTATTCCTGGTACATCTATCCCATTTTCTGCTCTTGAAGCACAGGTGCTTCATTCTGCTCACCAACAAAGTTCACACTCTGCTGATCTCTCCTCATTAGCTCACCGAGATTTGAATGCAGATCATCAATTCTCTTTGAAGCACAGGTCCATAGCGTTCTAATATTTCTCATAAACTCCATTATAGAAAATGTTGAGGAGATTCCAATCTATGAACCCATTATGAGGACAATCATTAAGATACTCTCTGAATCTCTCCCAAGTTGCATGAAAACTCTCAGCATTCAATTGGCGAAATCCTGAAATCTTATTTCTCACAAACATAGACCGCGATTTCGTGAAGAAATACCCAAGAAAGGCAACCTTGATCTCGTCCTATGTCTTAAGAGAATCAGGGTCTAGGCTACTATACCATCTTGTAGCTTTGTCATTCAGAGAGAAAGTGAACAACCTACATTTCAGAGCATCAGCAGGTACTCCGTTGTGCTGAATAGTATTGCAGATGGCATCAAACCTATCCAGATGGTGCATTGGGTTCTGAGATGGCAACCTATGATACTGGTTCTGCTGCACCAAGTTAATGAGACTAGTCTTGATCTCAAAATCTCTTCTCTCAATGGGAGGCGGATGAATCCCAGAACGATTAGCATAGAAGGCCTCCGGACTATCACATTGCGCCAGAGTCATCCTCTGTTGAGGTTGATTTGCGCGTTGTTGCCCCGCAGCTGCAGCATTCTATTGGCCAGCTTGTTAAGCACCAGCATTTTCACCACCTCCAGCAGGTGGGTTAGCTTCTGGAAGAGCTCCTGGAAAGAGAGGATTATGATGAACTTGAATATTGTCACCGATGTAATCACCCATGACTGCAGCGAACTCAAACTCTTCAATAACCTCCAACAACTTCTCTCTCTCTTCTTCTGTCTCTCTAGACGCAAAGGTTCAGGTTCGAATTCAACAAGATTCGATGTCCCTTGGATCCTAGTATGAGGCCTATTCATGCACTTGAAAGCACAAAAATAAAGAAGAAAAAGATGAGATTAAACAAAATAAAGAAAATGCCTTAGGCACGAAATGATCCTAAGTTCTAAGACTCCCTATTGGTCCCCAGCAACGGTGCCAGAAAACTTGATAGCTCAGAATTTCGCCCGAGATAACACTGCAAGCGTACAGATGTACGTTGTAGTGGTTCGGGATCGAATTCACAGAGACCAGAGGTAGCACGGAGAAATATAATCAAACAGCGGGCTAAGGCTAAAAAGATGTCTTTAAGAATGATGCAAAAATCGAGAATAAGAAAGCAAAGAAAAGAAGGCACCAAACAACGGGGATGTAAATCAATCAAGGAAGTGTTGGGCGTCGGATATTCTCAGGGAAACAATTCATGGTTGATCCAAACTACAGACTAGGGAAGAGGTTAAGAACCGTCTTGAACTCAAATTCTAATGTGGAACTGATCTACTTTTGTACTCACACCTCCCTATGTATTAGAAATCTCGAGATTAATTTCCGTTGACCCTCGATTTCTAATCATGCATTACTCACAAATTAGATAGGTTCACAATTCACTTAAACATCAACTTCCGTTGGCTTAAGAAGAATTAATCATCTATAATTCTTTCAGGCATTTAAACATTCATCTTCCAGCAGTTAAAATATCTAAGTTCAGAAACTAAGTGATCAATTCAGATTCATGCATTATGAACAATCATAGACGAAAATCCATTAGATTATATCCCTAACCATGCGATTCTATATCAACAACTCATGAATCCCTATGTGAGAATACCTAAACCCAACGAACAGACAACTCACTCATGGAAATAGCAAAAACACAAATTAATTTCAAGAGAGACATGATCGTATTAAGCATAAACAAAAGTAAATAGGGTTCCTAAGACTTCTCGATTGAAGAACAAAAAGACTTCTTCTCCTTAGGTTACAAACTCTAAAAATCTCTAAAAATCTCAAAAAGTGCATTCTGAAACAGAGATAACGAGTCTGGGTCTTTTGATAGCAATCTGGTTTGAAATAAGTTCGGTATGGTTCTTCGTAAAATCGGTCTGCAATTCTAGACAGGGATCTGTCGATTCTTGGACAAGGATCGGTCGATCCTTGTCTAGATTACTGGGTATTTGGGACAGGGATCTCTCGATCCGTGTTTGGACCGGTCGATTTGTGTCCAAAATTCTGGGTATTTTCCAACTTTGCACAAACACTTCCTTCGACGCTTGAAATCCATCCAAAATGCATTCTTTTCGCACATTCAAGCTCGAATCCTTTAAAAACAACAAAGAACACAAATTCGCAATAAAACAATCTGAATACATACTAAAAAACCATAAATCTCGTGTAAAAACCTTAGTAAAAGCCACTAAAATACTGACTCATCACTTTCTCAAGGAGCCTAGGAGATTCAGGATTTTCCAGATTTGTGTCAGATCCAGGGATTTGCGACTTGAGGGCATAGGAGAGCGTTGTTGCCTCTCCTGGAACCTTCCCTCATTGAGTTTCTACTCTTTCTTTCGACTCTGTTTTCCCATGAAGCTAAGCAAGTCCCACCTCTCTGGCTATTGTCGAAGATTCACGGTTAGGAGGCCACCGTGGAGGCACTTTCTTATATGATATCTTTCGCAGCTAAGTAGTTCGTCGGCTCTGTGGTTTAGTAACTTCTGCCTCCTTCATAGATTGGCATATCTCGGGTCTTGGGATTGTCCCGTTTAGGCTGTCGTGGCGTTGGAGTTTCCTTAGCGCTGTTGTAGCTATTGCCTTAAGCGAGAGCTTTGACACTCACTGTTCCTGAAGCCTCATTCTTTGAGTGGATCCCAGAGGTTCTATCTACAGACCTTCAAGTTCTTCATTTAGAAGTCCTACATGGAGGTGGCCGGATTCTGTCATTTTTACCGCTGCCTCCAAATCGTGACACTCTTGAGTTTACTCCAGGTTTCACTCGTTGGTTGGATTCCCATATTCAATTCTCAGAGTCACAAAATGGTCTTTCTCGGAGAAGGCACCATCGACATCAGATTGGGCAGGACTTTGTCAACCCTCCTCCTTGAAGCAGACACCGCCACCCACTCAAGGGCACTCTGGATTTTCTCATTTCGTTTAGGCCATTGTCTCTTTTGCAAATTCCAACAATTGGTGTTCACATGCCATCCACTTTGAAGATTTAGAGGTTTAGTGGTAGGTTTTCAAATCTCTTTTAGTTAGTGTGGATGGTAGAAACCACATTTAAAATTTATATAAGAATGGTGAAGGAAGAAGGCTCTCGGGATGAATCCCGTTAGGACTTTTAGATGAATCAAGAGGTTTCTCTATTGATAATGGTTGGATTACAAAGAATAATATGAATGATGAACTTGATTTTTTGTTTACAAAGATTGAAAGAAGATGATGGTATCAATAATACTAATTACAAAAAGATGTAAGTAAAAATCTGTGTTCTAAGTCTGTAAAAGTGGTTGAAGACTGCTCCACGTTTCTGGATGCTCCTCTTATATAGCAGATGGCTGAAGCTGCTGCACCACCCGACGCCTTGAGATCTGCTCCTAAAATTTCGGAGTCTATACCTGAAATCTCGGAGTCTACAACAACTGTATCTTTGACTCGGCTGCTGGATGTTACAGAGGTATCCAGAGCCGTCTGGACCTCAGACACCTGGGCTTGAGTACCTGGTTCTCAGGTACCTAGGTAGCTTTGACTCGGTTGCTGAGCTTCCTAGAGCCGTTTAGACCTCAGGTACTCGAGGCTTAGGTACCTGGGTACCTGGACCTCAGGAACCTGAGTACCTGGACCTCAGGTATCTGGGTACCTGGACCTTATGTACGTGGGTACCTGGACCTCAGGTACCTGGACTTCAGGTACCTGGGCTTTAGGTACCTAGGTTTCGATAACATATCTTTTGCACTTTAATGTTTTCATAAGGCCTTAAAGGGGGTGAGACGTGGGCCCAACAGTTGCCCCCCCCCAGCATCTCGAGCGAGATCTTGAGGTCTTGGATGCGAATCAGGTCCTAGTTATTGACCTTTATCTGCTCACATGACTTATATGTTTGCATGAGGTTGCTTAAGAACTATTCGATTAAGTAGTTACTTAGCGAGCTATTTAAGAGGATACTCTGGGAGGTTTAGGCTCCTGTAGGAGTCTGGCTCCTTTTTGACTTTTGCTTTGGGTGGTTCAAGTCTACCTGAATACCCTTAGTTGAGCCTCGAGAGTACAAAGATCTCCATGAGAGGCTCAGACTTGCAAGTTCAAAACTTTTTTATGACCTTTATTTACATGTTAGGTCTTTTCTAAACCTTTAGGTATATGATAGGTTTCCGCGAACCCATGAGCGTTAGGTTTCTGGGAACCTTTGAGCAATAGGGTTCCAAGACATATAATTTTCGAAGTTTCTAGGAACCTTTGAGAAATCAGGTTTCTGGGAACCTGAAATTATCAGGTTTCAGGGAACCTTCGAGTATCAGGTTTCTGGGAACCTTCGAGTAACAGGTTTCTGGGAACCTTCGAATATCAGGTTTCTGGAAACCGTCGAATATCAGGTTTATTGGAACCTAGGAATTGAAGTAAAGGATTTTAAGACCTTTGAAGTATCAGGTTTCTAGGAACCTGTACTTGAGTGATAGGATTTTAAGACCTGAGATATGTGAGGTTTCTGGGAACCTGGAATAGATGATAGGATTTTAAGACCTTTGGGATTCAGGTTTCTGGGAACCTGAAATTGATAGTAGGATTTTAAGACCTTTAAGATTCAGGTTTCTGGGGACCTGAAGTTAAGGTAAAGGATTTTAAGACCTTTAGATGAACAGGTTTCTTGGGAACCTGAAGTTGAGGTAAAGGACTTGAAGACCTTTAGATTAACAGGTTTCTGAGAACCTAAAATAGTTGGTAGGATTTTAAGACCTTTGATTGTTAGGTTTCCAGAACCTGGAATAGATGATAGGATTTTAAGACCTTTTAGGTTTCTAGGAACCTGATGTTGATTAAAGGATCTTAAGACCTTTTAGGTTTCTAAGAACTTGATGTTGATGATAGGATTTTAAGAACTTTGATTGTATGTCAGGTTTCTGGGAACCTGAAATAGTTGTTAGGATTTTAAGACCTTATGCATGTCAGGTTTCTGGGAACCTGAAACAACTGTTAGGATTTTAAGACCTCACGCATGTCAGGTTTCTGGGAACCTGAAACAACTGTTAGGATTTTAAGACCTTAAGTATCAGGTTCTCGTGAACCTAAATCAGTTGTAAGGATTTCAAGACCTTATGTATTAGGTGTTGGGTCAGACATTTAAACGTCTGGTTCCTAAGAATTTGGATTAGATGTTAGGTCTCTTCGGACCTTTAAATGTCAAGTCTCTGGGAACCTGAATTAGATGTTAGGTCTCTCCAGACCTTTAAATGTTAGGTTTCTAGGAACCTGAATTAGGTATCAGGTCTCTCTGGACTCTTAAACGCCAGATTTCTAGAAACCTGAATTAGGTATCAGGTCTCTTTGGACCCTTAAATGTCAGGTTTCTAGGAACCTGAATTAGGTATCAGGTTTCTCTGGACCTTTAAATGTCAGGTTTATAGGAACCTGAATTACATGCTAGGTTTTGTTCGACCTTTAACTAAGCACGAGGTTTCTTTGAACCCGGAATAGGTGATAAGATTTTAAAATCTATGATTAAGTGTCAAGTCTCTTGGGACTTGTGATTAAGTGTCAGGTCTCTGGGAACCTGAGATTGATGTTTTGACATCATGAAATCTTTTAAGCAAGTGATGCTTCTTGGTTTCTGATTTCCAGATTGTGAAGGTCCTTGACCTTTGGTTATTTATACAAACTTGTGCATCTCTTGAACAACATACGAAGTGATTAATAAGATGGGGCTGAACTCATCGTGTCGAGTTGCCTACGTACCCTGTCAAGGGATCAAGCCTGGCGTAGTTCGATTGTTTTGATAGTACCTAGTGATAATACTTCTTGATGTTCTTGGCGTTCGATGACCGTATTTTTGGTACCTCGGTTCGTATCTTTACGAGCTTGAAGACTCCAAGACGTACCACGTGGACGATCTGATGTGGACCCTCCCATTTGGTACCTAACTTTCCGGCGCCTCGCTATTTGGTTTGTCAAAAAAATTTCGAAGTACAAGGTCTCCTACTACGAATCTTCGAGATCTCACCATGGAATTGTAGTGTCGAACCATTGCTTGTTGATAGTTTTGTATACGAATCATTGCCTTATTTCGGCGTTCCACAACTAGGTCCATGTTGTCAAGCAACAATTGGTTGTTAATTTCGGGGTTTGAGGTATAGAGGCTTAATCAAATGCTTCTAACTGAGGTTTCGACTGGGACTGCGACCTCCATCTCGTATGCTAGAGAGAAAGGGGTTTCCTCGGTAGCTTTTCTTGGGGTAGTATAACATGCCCATAAGACCTCAGATAGCTTATCCGACCAAGACTTCTTGTTGGTTCCTAAAAGTCTTTTGAAGTTTGCTAATATTGACTTATTAGCAGCCTTCGACTGTCCGTTTCCTTGAGGATATCGAGGTGTGGACGTAGTGAGGTGTATGTTAAACTTTTCGCTGAAAGCTGTGAAATCGTCGAATATAAATTGCGATCCGTTATCTGTTATGATTTTCTAAGGGACCCCATTGCGGCATATGATGTCTCGCCACACGAAATTTTCTACTTCAAACTTGGTTACTTGCTGGAGAGCCTCAACTTCTATCCATTTTGTGAAATAATCGATTAGAACTAACATGATACGTAGTTTCTGCTGTCCTTTTCCTGAAGCAACCAATGGTCCAACGACATCCATGGATCACCGCGTAAAGGGGTGTGGTGAAAATATCGATGAGAGTTTTTTGGTTGGTGGGTAAATGATCGGAGCGTGTCTTTGAAACTTATAGCATTGGGATGAGTATGTTTCCCAATTTGCGATTACAATTCGCCAGTAATAGCCTTGTCTTTTGATTTGAAAGGCCAGGGTTCAGCCACCAGCGTGGTTCCCGTAGGAGCCTTCATGTACTTCTTTCGTGAGCTTAATAGCATCAAGACCGTGAACGCGTTTTAGGTATAGGCCTGATACACTTTGTTTGTACAGGTTGGAGTCGATTATGCAATACCTTGCACATAATGCTTTGAGTTTTCGAGCCTCCCGCTTGTGGGGGGCTATACCCTCCCGAATGTATTGCATAATTTGAATTCTCCAATCCTCTCTCCCCAGGATCTTATCGTGGAGAGACATCGGTGGTTCCTGAAATGCTTCGTTTACATGTTCCTGATTGCTTTCTTCTATGTTTGTGTTTTAATTTGGAGTCTGGATCGTGCCCTCGGAGGTATTCGGAGAATTAGGCTCTAAGGAGTCTTTGTTCTTACGAATACCTTCAATGTTCATATCAGATTCCGGAGCCTGGATCGTGCCCCCAGAGGTATCTCAAGAAGCGGAGGAGTCTCTGTTCTTAGAGGTACCTGTTGCGTATAGAGTTAAGTCCAAAGTTTGGATCATGCCCCCCGAACGTATGCTTTTTTTTTTAAATTGCGGATTTTTGTTTTTGGGAACCAAAATGTTGTAAGAACTTGGGTAGGATGGTCACCCCAGATAGTTGCGGTAACTACCACTTCGGGATGGCTAACTTCTTGTTTTTCTTTTGGTTCATTATCGATTTCAGCTTTGATAGCTATATCGATGTTGGGTTTTATATACCTTCGACTGGTATGATTCGTTTGACAAGGGGGTCAAAGGTGGAGGCTAAAGCTATTAAGGCATCGGCTGAGGAGTTTTCTCCTCGGAGGATCCTTGTTAGTTCAAATTTATTGAACTGCTTGGTGAGGTTTTGTACGACCTCAAGGTATGCCCCCATTCTTTCATCCCTTGTTCTGTACTCTCTATGAAATTGGCTAGCTACTAATTGGGATTCACTGTAAGTGTTTAGCTCTCAGATCCCAAGGCTTAGTGCCAATTTCAGGCCTCCGATTAATGCTTTGTATTCGGCTTCATTATTTGAAGCATTGAAGCCTAGTCTATAAGACTGTTCGATTATTTCACCGGTTGAGGAGGTTAGCCTTAGTCTAATTTCGGAGGCTTGCCACGAAGATGCTCCATCGGCGTGGAGAGTCTATTTTGGAGTTTCCGATTATGCGACAAGGTGTTCGAAAGCTAGCTCTATAATAAAGTCAGCAATGACTTGGGCTTTGGCTGCGGTTTTAGGTCTATACTCTATATCGTATTTGCTGAGCTCAATGGCCCATTTAGCGAGGTAGCTGGACTAGCTATGACTATTTAGTATCGTGTGTAATGGTTGAGAGGTCATTAAAATGATTGAGTGTGATTAGAAGTACGACTGATAGCTAATTTCTCCATAGCAGGGTACCTAGTTTCCGCGTCTATTAGACTTTTGATAGTGTAATAGACAGGTCTCTGCTCATTTTGCTCTTCTCGTACCAACACGCCATTGGCTGCGACTAAAGATACGGCGACGTATAAGTATAGTGGTTCCCCCACTACTGGTTTGGACAATATCGGGGGTTCGGAGAGGTATGCCTTCGGTTGCTTGAAGGCTTCCTCGCACTTATCATCCCATAAGAACTTCTTATTATTTTTCAGAAGTTTATAAAATGGGAGGCACTTATCGGTGGATCTGGATATGAATTGATTTAAGGCGGCGATTCATCCGGTCAATCTTTGTACCTCTCGAGTAGTTCTCACTAGTAGAAAAAATTACTATAGCCACGTTTTAGCCACGATTAGCCACGAAAATCGTGGCAAAATCGTAGCAAAATCGTGGCAAAATCATCCATATAGCCACGATTAGCCACGAAAAAAAAGCTACGGTCATATAGCCACGATCATATAGCCACGACTTTTTTTCGTGGCAAAATCGTGGCTATATGATCGTAGCTTTTTTTTCGTGGTAAAATTGTGGCTATATAGATGATTTNGATTTTGCCACGAAAAAAGCCACGCCACGTTTTTTCGTGGCTTAAACGTGGCTATAGCAATTTTCTCTACTAGTGTCTAGGTGATGGCATCTCGAGAAAGGTTGTTATCTATTTTGGGTTAACCTCGATACCTCGTTCGGTTACCAGGTACACGAGGAATTAACCTGACNATTCACCTGAAGGTACCCCGAAGGTACACTTAGCGGGGTTGAGCTTCATATCATACTTGTTTAAGATATCAAAGCATTCCTTGAGGTAGGAGACATGGTCCTCTCGATAACTAGAGCCATTACGCTAGATACCTGACGGGTGAAAGAGAGTCCGTTCAGGTATCCTGATCTTGCACAGGCCAGGTCAATATCATGAGATTAATAGGCGGTATTTGAATCGCGGGGATGGAGACTAATGTCCTCCATTGATAGGAATCGAGGCTCCCTCAATAGGTCTTGAAACAGGTGGAGGAGGGAGTACTAGGTAGCTACCAGGTATGGTACCAAAGTTCTGATCAGGTATCATATCAGGTATCTGTCAGATATAGTACCAGAATCTAGTTAGGTATCGTATCAGATACCTGCCAGTATCGAACCAGGTTCTGGTCAGGTATCATGTCAGATACCGGTCAAGTATTGTACCAGAATCTGGTAAGGTATCGTATCAGATACCTATCAGGTATCGTGTCAGATACAAGTTAAGTATCGTACCAGAATCTGGTCAGGTATCGTATCTGGTACCTGTTAGGTATCGTATAAGGTACCTGTTAGGTATCGTACAAGGTACCTGTTAGGTATCGTATCAGGTATCGGACAAGTTACCTGTTAGGTATCGTATCAGATACCTATCAGGTATCAGACCTAATTCTGGTCAGGTATCGTGTCGGATACATGTCAGGTATCGTACCAGAATCTGGTCAGGTATCATACCTGGTACCTGTCAGATATATCATACCAGGTACATGTTGGGTATCGTATCAGATACTTATCAGGTATTGGACGAGGTACCTCTTAGGTATCGTATCAGATACCTATCAGCTATGAGACCAAGTTCTGGTCAGGTTTTGTACCTGATACCTGACCGGTACCGCACCAGGTACCTGTCCGATATTATACCAGGTACATGTTAGGTATCGTATCAGATACCTATCAGGTAGCGGACTAGGTACCCGTTAGGTATCGTATTAAATACCTATCAGGTATCGGACTAAGTTATGGTCAGGTATTTTGTAAGATACCTGTCAGGTATCGTACCAAAATCTGGTCAGGTACCGTATCAGATACCTGTCACGTATCAGACCAAGTTCTGGTCAGGTATTGTGTAATATACCTGTCAGGTATCGTACCAGAATCTGGTCAGGTATCGTATCAGATACCTGTCACGTATCGTACCATGTTCTGGTCAGGTATCGTGTAAGATACCAGTAACGTGTCGTACCAGAATCTGGTCAGGTATCATATCAGATACCTGTCACGTATCGTATCAGGTTTTGGTCAGGTATCGTGTCCGGTGCCTGTCAGGTATCGTACCAGGTACCTGTTAGGTATTATATCTGATACTTGTCATGTATCATTCCAGATTCAGGTTAGGTATCGTGTCAGATACCTGTCAAGTATCGTACCAGAATCTGGTCAAGTATCGTACATGGTACCTGTCAGGAATCGTACCAGAATCTGGTCAGGTATCGTACCAGAATCTGGTCAGGTATCGTATCAGATACCTCTCAGGTAACGTACCAGAATCTGGTCAGGTATCGTATCAGATACCTGTCACGTATTGTCCCAGAATCTGGTCAGGTATCATATCAAATACCTGTTCGGTATCGTATCAGATGCCTATCAGGTATTGAACTAGGTACCTGTTAGGTATCGTATCAGATACCTATCAAGTAACAGACCAAGTTCTGGTCAGGTATTATATTTGATACTTGTCACGTATCATTCCAGATTCAGGTCAGGTATCGTGTCAGATACCTGTCAAGTATCGTATTAGATACCTGCCAGGTATCATACCAAGATCTGGTCAGGTATCGCACCAGGTCCTGGTCAGGTATCATACCAGAATCTGATCGGGTATCGTATCTGATACCTGTCAGGTATCGTACCAGGTTCTGGTCAGGTATCGTATCAGATACCTGTCAGGTATCGTATCAGATACCTGTTAGGTATCATATCAGATACCTGTCAAGAATATTACCAAAATCTGGTCAGGTATCGTATCAGATACCTGTCAGGTTTAGTACTGGTACTGGCCTCTCACTCATGTTCACTAGAGACCTACGGGTAGGATCTCATAGGGGCCTCTCGCTCAAGTTCGCTGGGGACTTGAGGCTGAGAGCTCACAGGGGCCTCTCGGTCAAGTTCGCTGGGGACCTGAGGCTGAGAGCTCATAGGGGCCTCTTGTTCAGGTTTGCAGGGACCTAAGGCTAAGAACTTATAGAAGCCTCTTATTCAGGTTCGTTGGGAACCAGAGGCTTAGATCTCACAGGAGCCTATTGCTCAAATTTGCTGGGGACCTGAGGCTGAGAGCTCACAGGGGCCTCTCACTCAAGTTCGCTGGAGGCCTAAGGCTGGGATCTCATATGTGTCTCTCGGTCAGGTTCGGTGGGGACCTGAGGCTGAGATCTCACAGGAGGCTCTCGTTCAGGTTCGCAGGGAGAATTACAATAATCTGACCCGTCAGCGTTCGGTGAGCGAAGGCTCGAGATAATTGTTGAGGATTCGGGTTGAATGAAACCTCGGTTGCTTGGATCCATATTCAAGCCGCGGTGTCAGGGATTCAATTGTTTCTTCCCCACAGACGGCGCCAAAATGTGGATGCTAGAAACCAAATTTAAAATTTATATAAGAATTGTGAAGGAAGAAGACGCTCGGGATGAATCCCGTTAGGACTTTTAGATGAATCAAGAGGTTTCTCTGTTGATAATGGCTGGATTACAAAGAATAATATGAATGATGAACTTGATGTTTGTTTACAAAGATTGAAAGAAGATGATGATATCAATAATACTAATTACAAAAAGATGTAAGTAAAAATCTGTGTTCTAAGTCTGTAAAAGTGGTTGAAGACTACTCCACGTTTCAAGATGCTCCTCTTATATAGCAGATGGCTGAAGCTGCTGCACCACCCGACGCCTCGAGATCTGCTCCTGAAATTTTGGAGTCTGTTCCTGAAATCTCGGAGTCTACAACAACTGTATCTTTGACTCGGCTGCTGGATGTTACAGAGGTATCCAGAGCCGTCTGGACCTCAGACGTCTGGGCTTGAGTACTTGGTTCTCAGGTACCTAGGTAGCTTTGACTCGGTTGCTGAGGTTCCCATAGTCGTTTAGACCTCAGGTACTCGAGGCTTAGGTACCTAGGTACCTAGACCTCAGGTACCTGGGTAACTGGACCTCAGGTACCTGGGTACCTGGATCTCATGTACGTGGGTACCTGGACCTCAGGTATCTGGGTACCTGGACCTTATGTACGTGGGTACCTGGACCTCAGGTACCTAGACTTCAGGTACCTGGGCTTTAGGTACCTAGGTTTCGATAACATATCTTTTGCACTTTAATGTTTTCACAAGGCCTTAAAGGGGGTGAGACTTGGGCCCAACAATTAGCCTTAATCTAAGTTCTTTTAAAGTTTAGTCATATTTTGTTTCTACAACTCTTTTTATCTTTTTTGGGGCTTGTGCAAATCTAATGCCTCTTTAGGCTACTTAGATTTTAAAGATCATGCATTTCCCTTTAATCTTTTATTCATTATTGATTTATGAAATTTATATTTTTATCCAAAAGAAATTATGGTAATGTATATTATAAGCTAAATGAGAGGAAAATATAATGTTGGTTCAGTGGTAAAATCCATTCAAATTAAAAAAAAAAAGTAATGGATTCAAGATCCGTTGGGAGGATTTTAATCACCAAACACAAATATCTTATCTGACATGACCTCGCTTTAAGGAGACTACGGATCTAGAAAATCCTAATAATATAAAAAGAATATAATGTATATAAATATATCCTTAATGTTTTAAAGAAAATAATCGTATCATAAATTCAGTTTTGATATATCAAAATAAATTATAGAAAAAATGGTATTGTTGTCATTTGATATGCATGAAAGATTTGAGAAATTGGCTCAGAAGTCCCTATGTCTGGAGATTAAATCTTTCAAGTCCCTGTTATAAAAATTGTATTTGTTAACAATTATTTTTTTTAAGTTTCGGAAGTAAAAAGACGAGAAAATGGTTGGATTTTGAAAAAATTACAACAAATACCTGGGTTGAAACTTAAACCCGAAAGCGCATGCTCGTCTCGACCCGACTCCTCTTTCCCCCCAAATAATGAGTTTGAACCCTAGAAATTTCAAATTTGGAACCTCTCTCAACCGTTGTCTTCTTCACTCTCTCAATTTTTGTAATTCGTTATACTAGGGAATACTAATCATATAATTGCAACAATCTCCAGAGTTCCTGCAATTTTATCTATCGCGATAGTGGTGACAAGGAGTAAGAAGGAGACGGCGTAGATTGAAGTGTCTTCGGAGGAGAGAAACGAGAACAAGAGAAAGGAGACGATGGACTTGAGAGGGGACTTATCGTTGAAGAAGAAGTAGAAGAAAGTTGGTGGCATGATTTACTCCGTAGACAAGGATAAGGGCTCATCCTGATTGCCAAAGAAGAGGGTGAAGAAGAAGGTCTCCCCGAAGAAGAAGGCAGTATTGCTGAAGAAGAAGGTATCGCCGAAGGAGAATGTGACAGAGGAGATCACGGAGAAGACGATGGCTTCGCCTTTGGAGATGGTGTCGATCGAAACTGCGGCCATATTAGTTTTTATGGCTTCAGAATCTTCTAAAGATGCTCCTCCTGCGAGTGAAGACGATGAAGAAGATGCTTCAGCAGGAGAGACGGAGGAAGAGAAAAAATCGACTGGTTCTAAATCTGGAGGAGAAGAAGAGTCTAACGGAGGAGATGACTCCAAGGAAGAAACTGAAGAGGAAGAAGCTCCTCAAGAAGAAGAAGAAGAAGAAGAAGAAGAAGAAGAAGAAGAAGAAGAAGAAGAAGAAGAGAGTTATCAGGGCAAGGAGCGAAGGGAAAGGAGAAGGAGGTGGTTGACGATGATGAAGGTGTAGAGAGACAAGAAGAAGAAAGCGATGATGAATAAATAGAATCTGAAGGAGGATAGATTCAGGATTGATTCAAGTAAAACTCCAAATGATCCTCTGTATGCATCATCATTGAATCCAATGCGTCGATTTCCTATTGAATTTGACACTGTAGAGGTAATAAAATAGAATTTTATTGTAGTGTATAACAATGTAATAGTGGGAATACTGGGATTTGTTGAAGGAATACTGGTAATACTAGATAGTTGGAAACTGCTAGTTTGTTGCAGGATAATGAGGGAACCTTCCCAATCAAACCAAAGAAAATGCACATCCCGACTACGGAGTACAAGAAGCAAATCAAGCTAGCGACGTGGTGTTTTATTACAGAAACTGTTGAAACGCTTGCAGAGCTAAATCCGAGGATGAATAATTAGGAGAAGAAGTGGTTTGAGGAGCATCCACAATTCATACACTTTTTCCACATGAAAAAAGACAAGAACCACAAGGTTCAAGGAATGTGGATGCTCCTGTTGCGAAAAGCCAAAATCGAGAGGAGGAAACAAGTATGGTTCATAATCAATGGTGTTCCCGTCCGTTATGGGCTGAGGGAACATGCATTGATATCCAGTCTTGACTGCACCAACTATCCTCTCGGATACAAGGAATTTGGGAGTATGGATTTCGTCAAGCGACATTTAAAGGGAACTTTGAGGTTGGAGGATGTTAAAGAGAAGCTGGTGAATATGGGACCACACAAAGACAAGTTGAGGATCGCAGTTCTATACTTTCTAGTGAGTGTCGTTTGGGCGCAAACGAAGACTGGAGAAGGCGCAAAACCAGTTTTAGAGTTTTTCCAAAGGGCAGTGACTGACCTTGAGTATTGTCGGACCTTTCCATGGGGGAGATACTCTTATGATTACATGCTGAAGGAGATTTCTCACACCATGGATAATTTCAAAGGGAAGATGACTGAGAAGTGTTTCTGGCCTCTTCTCGGTTTCTATCTTCCATTGGAGGTAAGTATCTTGACAAGGTTTTTATTGTTTACAGTTTGCAGATAACTCTCATTAATGGTTGATTTTGTAGCTTTTAGCATTCGAGGTAATCCCACAGTTAGCTTTGACAATCAGAGAGTCTTTCCCAGATGTTAATATCCACTGTCCAGCAAGTCTATATTCAAAGAAAGTGAGATGAAAGGCTTTCCTCTTGAAAATTAAACTCTTGTCTCGGTACAATAAATGTTAGTTTACAATGTTGAAAACACTGGAAATACTGAGGAATATTAAGTAACATTATTGAAAGAAGTTAGGAAATATTAAGGAATATTCAGTAACATTATTGCAATTTTCAGGAAATTCACAGCATCCTGCCCATAAATTGTGAAGAAGAACAAGCTTTATTGGACGAACTCACGGAAGCAGAGGACGATGTTGACCAGTATGATATTGTTGTGGAATGTTGGGAGAAGATTCTCGATAGAGGATCCACTATCTTCTTTCAGGACATGTAAAAAGAAGATGTTGCTGCTCGAGAAGACCACGTTCTTGAGCAAATTGAAGATTTGCCCGCCACAGAAGACTCCAGTTCTTGTGAAATGGAAAAACTCCGCAAGAGCTTCAAAAAAATGGCAGGGGAGTTCAAGAAACTTGGGAAGAAGGTTGATAAATTTGAGAAAAGACTGGGCACAGGTGAAGAGTTTGTCAAGCAAGCCCGGAAGGGTAAAGAGAAGGCAAAGAAGTGAAGAGAAGGATCTGATTTGTTAAGAACTTGTTTGTTTAACTTGTTCGGTTTTAAGAACTTAAATTTAATTGAACTTGTTTGCTTTTGGTTTGTTTGTTTAAGAACTTATGTTATCGTTTATGTTTGTCTAAGTGACTTGGAACATGTTTATTTGAGATAGTTTATTCAAATCCAAAACAAACATAACAAACATAATTGTGGAATACTAATAAAATGGTGGAATAGTGAAAGTAATCGGGAATACTTATAAAATGGTGGAATACTGAAAGTAATTGGGAACACTGATAAAATGGTGGAATACTGAAAGTAATCGGGAATACTGTAAATGGTGGAATACTTAAAGTAATCGGGGAGACTGATAAAATGGTGGAATAATGAAAGTAATCGGGAATACTGATAAAAAGGAGGAATACTGAAAGTAATCGGGAATGCTAATAAAATAGTGGAATACTGAAAGTAATCAGGAATACTGATAATATGGTGGAATACTGGAAGTAATCGAGAATACTGATAAAATGGTGGAATACTGATAACGACAGAACAACATAAAAAACTAGTCCTTAACAAAACCATAACAATTTGTTCAAATCTGAAACAAACTTAGCATCATAGAAAATGCACATAAGCGAAAATCCAACAACTACTGAGCTCAAGACTGATGTGCTTTATCTTTTCCACGGGACACCACAAGCTTATTGAGCTCAAGACTGAGGTTCTTTACATGTTATTCCATTTTGTGAACTTGCCTCCTCAGATATAGGACTTCCTCTTCCACACCAAGCACCCAAGGCTGCCTGAAGTGGAAGCCATCATCTTGCGTACATTATTAATCATTGCTCTGTTCCTAAGTAGCTAACAAAGGATCCACTTACCTTGAACTTTTCGCAAGTGAAGTATCAGACACCAGGAAGCCAATCTTTATCTCTGGGGTACTTTGGCACCGGGGATACGTCGTCGACGATGCGTGCTCCACATGGGCATTTTGTTTGAATCCCATTCTGCGTGTCCGCTATGTATCCTACGATTTTATAGTAGTAGATTTCCTCCTTCATGGATCTCTTCTCTTCTTTCTCAACCCACGGATCCATGTTCGAGAGAGGGGTTCTCACTTGTAGCAAAAGAGAAGGAGAAGAGACGGAGTGAGAGAATATATAGAGAAAGAAATGAGATAGCAATGGAGAGAGAGAGAGAACAAGAGATAATATAAAGAGAGAAGAGAGAGAGAGAAGAGAGGGATTTTCTCTTATCTAATTTAAAATGGCGGCTGAAATTTTAGGCGCGTAAAAATTTTGTACTTTCCCGCCTAAATTTTCCTTCTCAGTTATACACAATATAGTAGTATTCCAAATATTGGTCATAGTTCTACTTTTCTCGATTTAAGATTCTAGTAGTATTATGTAACTTTTGTAATTCTTGTTATAGTTTTACTGATTATTTATGTGCTTAAACATATTATAGTGTTTGTAAAATGTAAACATATGTTTTGAATCAAGTGTTTACAAAATTTCATGTTGTAAACTAGGGATATGACACTAATGTTCTTACCAGTATAGGGGAATTTTGGGACGATATGATATATGTTACTACACATTTCAAAATATGAATATATTCCTACTAATATTGTATTTGAAAGAAAAAAAATAAATTGTAAAACTAAATAAAAAAGGTTTGCGTACAAGTAATACTAATTCAGATTGAAATTAGCAGCTTGTAAATATGTAGTGTTATGTAGTTTTACTAATATTACACAGAAGGAACATCATACATGGCTTACAAGATGAAAAAGGACTAAATGTCATTCACCACTATAACCTCCAAATAACAGCCAATAGAAACCCATGTTTTGCCTTTTACGCCGTTTGTTTTGTGTCCTTTTTCGCCGTTCTCCTGTCGATGGAAACCTTTTAGATTTTTTCCGTCCTCTGGTCTCCACATGATCCTTAGGTTTGATCACCATTTCTTTGATGTGATCTGGTACAATCCATTTAGAACTATCCGGCACTACATAAATCGAATGTAATAGGCCAACGCCCATAACTCCGTCCAATAATATTTTGGGCAAAGATCGTGTAGTTCTATTTCGCTATTGCGACCCCTCCCCTCACTAGAATCATCATGATGTCTTTTGAAGTATATAAAAGCAGCAACTCCATGCAGACAATGATACTTTTCAATATCGAATACCCAACAACTGCAACTTTTTGATACCAAATTCACCAAACTAATCTTCCCATCATTACCCACGATCTCGTACTCAAGGACATAAATGTTTACCTCCCTCGCTATTAATTTCTCAGCAATAACGCATAGATCGTGCAACGTGTTCTCCACAAAAGGAACCAGCTTGTTAGAGATTGATCTAGACACAACATCCTTTTGATGTTCATTAAATCAATCTGAAAATTTTTGAATGATTGTATCGCGCATTGGAATCAAGGAGTAATTCCTTGCATCCTTGAAAACACTGTTCATAGATTCCACATTGTTGCTTGTGTCCAAATTGTATTTGTCACCTTGAAAATGACACCTTGCCCATTTTTCTTTCACGGTAGTTTCTTCCACATACTTGATCGCAGTTGGATATCTCTTCTTAAAAGACTCGTATGCGGAATCGAACTCAGCCACCGTGTAGTGCCTACTAAGTTCCATGAATCTCAATGCAACCGTGTCTTTTTCACATTAGAAGTATGACCTTTAACATTTTGGGACAAATGCCATAAACAATGCCCATGGTGAGTCTGCGGGAACACATTCCCTATGGCGAATATGAGGCTTGAATTTCTATCACTCATAAAAACTAATTCCGAATATTCCGGTATAACGCTTTTTCAGCCTCTCGAAAAACCAAGTCCAGCTAGCATTGTTCTCGCCATCTAACACACCAAATGCTAAGGGGTAATGATGAAGATTAGGATCCTGAGTTGTGGCGAAAACTAGCGATCCTCCATATTCGTTCTTCAAAAACATCCCATCCACAATGATCACTTTTCTCATGCATTGAAACCCTTCAATGCAAGCTCCCAATGCTATGAAGAGGTACTTGAACTTCCCATTCTCATCCACTTTCACATCTGATATTGTTCCCGGAATGACCACATCTAACATGTACAAGTAGGAATGCAACATTGTGTAGCTATCTTCCGGAGTACCACACAAACCAGAAATAGCTTCATTCTTCCTTCTCAGAGCTGTCGAGTATGATATTTCTACACCCTATTTCCTCTTAACAAGATCTTTGATAACTTTCAGTCTCGGAGTTTCCATTTTCTCTGGATATTTCTCATTCAACACAGATGCAACCAACTGTACCGAGCCTCTCCTTTTGTTATTGCTAGTGTTATGACTTGGATGCGTGCAAGTGTGCATCTTCGTGTACGTCCTAGTGGAGAATATATCTGTTTTTTTTAATTCTTGCAGCTCGTATACCACATCGACAGTATGGTTGTGAACATTTTACCTCCCATCGTGTAAGATCTGACTTTTTAATTACATAACCAAAGAATTTAACAAATGGTACTCTATCCACCAGCTTTGTAATGTGGTTCCTACTTGGAAATTCTTTTTCCACACTAAGACTCAAACCGTCTTCCCATTCCTCTCTAAATTGATGAGGTTCTTCATAACTTGGTAGCTCAAGATACTGATCACCCATAGCCAATCTATCAATACCGGTCTCCATACTTGTCTCTGTCATTATACCTGTCTCTATCTCCAAAGCGGTTTCCATAAACGTATCCACAGTTCTATCCACATAATCATCATCATTTCCCTCCATCACCTCGATTTTTTCTCTTCCTTGGTCGTTGTCAACATAAAGAGTTATGGCATGAGGTTCAATTTCATCATTATTCGGACGAAACTCCTTGTAGTTCATACCAACTGAACTTTTGCCCGCTCTCGACAGTTGTTCTGTCTGTTCCGAATTAGATATGGCTTCCACATGAAAAAGACTTCTACGATTGTCTTTATCAATGTTTGTTAGATAAGCTATCATATCAACATCATCGTCAATTGTTATCTCTTCCTCACATCCAAACACCAACGGAATGTATCTCAACTCCAATTTCACATTCCTTTAATCTAACCAAGCTTCATATATATCCTAGATTCAATCATTGACAAGTTTATCTTCTCCACTAATGCCTTCATAGTTACACAACACATGCGTCCTTGGAATTTAAAATATATAGTCATGTGCGCGCTCATTGTATCCTGCCAACACAAATGCAACATAACTATTAAAATTATTCAAAGATATTACAGTTTTACTATTATTACAGTTATTCTCAGTTTCACTAGTTCTACTTACTTCTCCCATCGGAACCACTCAAATTTATTCGTTTCTGGTCTGAATCTACTGCTTACTCTCTCAAATTAAAATACTTAAAAGAAATTCCCACCTACTTCAAGTACAAAATCGACTCAACAACAATGGAAAAACAACAATGTCCAAATCAGTAACTAACAATTCATATTTAAAACCCTAAAGCTATTTTCTACCTAATGCAGCTGCATGGAACACATAAGAACGAACCAGATTTCACCGCTGGCAATGAAATGTGGCCATGTCGGAGCGATGTGGACGGCGATAGTAACGAGATGATAATGATGGTAGCTGGTCGTCTCCTCTTGCATAGAAATCAGCTAGATCGAGATCAGCTCCACAATTTTTTTTCGATCATCCATTAATGACGAGGTGAGAAGTCGAGTGGGTGGGAGATTGGGCCTCAGTTTCTCAGCTCAGAGAAATGAGATTTCTTTTATTTTTTAATTAAAATCATTAAGAGCATGTTAGTATTTTCCCCACCTATTTTAAATGATAGGGATATAAGAGACTAGAGAGGGATATAAGGTATTTTGTTTTAAAAAATAAGGATATGAGAGAATATGTCTCGAAAGATTCGTTGAGCATTTATGTGCTTTTCGGTAGATTATATTCTGTCCGTAAATAGCCAAAGCACACATCCCTTATATTTGAGAAATAGTTTAAGTGCATTGTCTTTACTTGTCAACTTTTTAGACCCTTCATATTAAATTGATATAATTCTATTGGTCAACAATTTTCTATATTTTCCTTCTAAAAAATATTAAACTATTAACTTTACTACCTTTAAATTGTTATACATTTAAAAGCCTTTATAATATTCATATACTAATATTTTCTTTTATCAACACCTAAAAACATAATACTCAAATGATTAAATAAATATATTAACTCAACAACGAAGATATATTATCGCCACCTAACAATCAATACTCAAACGATATATTTTCCAATATTTTTCGAACTAAGTAAGAAAACAATATTTTACCATAAGTTTTATGAATTCTCTAAATTAAAAAGTATTTTAACATATGAATAATTATTTGAAACAATCAAAAATACTAATTAATATTATTTTATGAATAGATTTCAAAGATTCGATTATCTGAATTGAAAATTTTCTAACTTCGTCAATGTCTACCAAAATTAAAGCAAAAGATGACAAGAATACTGACAAAATTTACTATCATAAATTATTTATTTTTATATACTCGATAAATTTAGCAATACTCGATAAATTTACTTCGAGAATTAATATACACATAACTTCTCCAATCTCTTACTTTGTGAAGTCTCAAAATCATTATTTTACAGGACCAATGTTGTCAATCTAGGATTCATAGAATTGGTTAATATGATTATTCGATATCGTACAATCTAACATAAAATTATTGAAAATAAAAAATATATAAAATATTTAATTCGATTTGCATCCTTCTATATATTAAATGAAAGTATATTTTAGCGATTTTCGCCTACGTGTTGATCATATGTGAACTCTTAGAATTAATGTCATAATGTGATTTATTAATTGATTTAAAATTTTAATTTAATTTTATTTATATAACTTATCTTTAAAATAAACAAATAAATCATGAACCAGTTTAACTTATTTGCTAAACAATTTCCCAAATAAAAAATGTTTAAGTCCAATTGCCAAATATACAGTAATAATGTTAACATTTTGATTGATAGTAATATTGTTATCATTTTTATATTGTCGTTTTTATTATAGTAACATGTTTTCTATTGTCGTTTTTACTAAAAAGTTAATTAATAAGTGGTTTGACAACATAAATTTGTATTATTATATTAATTTTAAAAAAACATTTGATCTATTGTATTAAAATATAATTATGTATTGCTATTTTCTTGCAAAAAAACTTAAATTATCTTGCTAGTCAAATTTTACTAGGTGGGTTGCTTTGCAAGTTCGGCATATGGAAGGTATAATTGCAAAAAGTGTTATAATTGGTGTGTTTTTCACATAAAACTCTTAAATTAAAGTATCAAATCCATCAACCAATCAAATTATAATATTAATTCTAAGAACTCACATTGACACATAGACAACCACTAAAGTGTACTTTCATTTAATATATAGAAGAATAGTGCCATTACAAATGATTTACTTTGATTGCACTTAATACATATTTCTATATAGTCATATTTTTCTATAGACATATACATAAAACATAACTCATGATGGTATAAGACATACAATATTTTCAAAATATATTTATACAAATTTTATAAAATATAGAAATTTACGATATGAAATAATTCATTGACTTAAAAGTTTTGTAGAGAATATATTATTTTTGTAATTGACATCTTATAAATTTATGATATGATTTAAGTACATATAGTGATAAACATGCATATCTTAAAGATTTCATTATCTACATTATGATACTAAAATATTACACTACAAGAAATATAAACATTGATAGAACATGACGATAGCACGGTTTTGTGAACTGTTATTATAAAGGTTGTGGTGGTATGCGATACTCTATTATATAATTTTAAAAACACTATGTCTAAATTTCATTGAGCGGGAATAAAAGTTTCAGTTTTGGAGCCAAAATTGTGTATGGGCGCCAAACACTTAGCAATTTTTCGTTTTGGCAAAATTTTATTTTCTATTATAGCATTTTAAGAAAGCTAAGATATGGTATAAAATATTATACCCTAAACTCGAAACTCTTAACTTTAAACATTTGACTCTAAACCTAAACAATATACCACCTCTGTTGGCCAAGCTCACTTACCCGGGTTCGAACCCAGGGTGATATCCTTTTCAAGGAACTACTAAGCCATTAGACTGATGACGAAAAAAACCTAAACTATATACCCCAAACTCTAAACTCCAAACACTACACCCTAATCGCTAATTCATAAACATATGTTTAATTATTAATACTTACATTTTATATAAATTGTAATTTAAAATCTATGTCTCAAAACTTAATCCCTAACATTAATCTATATTATAAATCGTTCTATTATTCCTTAAATCATAAATATTTAAACTTTACCAAATTTTACTAACTATTAAATATATAAAATAATTTAATTTTTTAAATTATTGGTCTTATTGGTCAAAAATCAATTTTGAAAAGTTCAGCTTTCGCAATTAAAAATTATATATATATATATATATA
>OVAN01005006.1:0-24438 GCA_900406275.1 Anastatica hierochuntica | reverse complement strand
TTCTCGAATGAAAACCGTAGTAAAAACCGATAAAATACGAATACATCACATGTTCATATCAATAAGAAAGATCATATCGTTTCATGTATTTCACAGAAGACGAATCTTCTTCAACCAACTATTGCTTATCCTTCAAAGTGAAAGATTCGGCTTCGGTAAACACACTCTCAAAACAACAACTATATAATGGTTTTTGGATGTTCTCTCTACCTTTGGTTCTCCTTTCATTTCATTTAATCTCTCTGCAGATTCCTCAAGGAAAGGAGCTGAGGAAGCTTATGAGGATCCAAGCATTACGTTGCAATGTAGTTTACTGCCAAAACGGAGCTAAGCTCAACGTAATCCCTATTCTTGCCTCACGATCTCAAGCCCTTAGGTAAAGTAACGATCAATCATATCTACACATCAATAGTTTCTCTTTCGGTAATCACACATACATACACACGTCTTCCTCTGTTTTGTAGGTATTTACTAGTGCGATGAGACATTGACTTTCTTGATCATTTTGAATTACAGATTAAAGCCTTTGCAGATGCAGACTGGGCTTCTTGTCAAGACACTAGAAGATCTACTTCAGGTTATTGCATCTTTGTTGGTGATTCTCTTGTGTCATGGAAGATTCTCCAAATCTTCTGTTGAAGCTGATGAGTACATAAGTCTTTCCTTTAACTCTGATGAGTTGGTATGGCTTACTTAATTTTTTTTGTTGAACTTAAAATAGATTTGCAGAAGCCTACTCTTTTTTGGTGTGATAATACCATTGCTGTTCACATTGCTAATAACCCGGTTTTCCATGAAAGAACTAAACACATAGAAAAGAATTGTCATAGTGTTAGGGAACGGTTATTAGCAGGATTTTTCAAGCTTATTGTTATGATGGATGTGAGAAGAAACAGATTGCAGATTTGATAAACGCAATAGAAAAATAAAGAGACTGATGTGGTTCACCCAAAGGACTACGTTCACAGGCAAAAGAGTACTTTTATTAAGGAGGCAGATATCAGAGTATAATTTCTATGCTAAGGGATTAGAGTTTTCACCCTCATATATTTATAGGGAAAAAACAAGAAAATTCCAAATAAAATCGGATTAGTGAGCGATCGACCGATCACCCCAGCCGATCGATCGATCGCTTATTCACCGCACGGTATCGATCGATCGATCCCGACACTCGAGTGATTGATCCCCTTGTTCAAATCATATTTCACACTTATGCATGTTAGTTCAACTCATCAACTTGCGGATCTTTTTACAAAAGCAATGTATCCTGCTCCATTTCAGCGATTGGTAAGCAAGAAGGGTCTTCTTAATATTTTTTCCCATCGTCAGGGACTATTTTTTTACACAAAATGCTATTCTATAACTCAAACTTGAGGTGGTGTGGCAAGCCACACCGGAACAGAACAAGCAACAAAAAAAATATTCGGGTGTTGTCTAGCAAGTCTAGCTAAAAAAGCTGCCTTCGAAAGTAAGACATGTGGAACATATGAAATCTTGAAACACTGGAAGGCGAGCTTCGCCCTCTCAAATTCCTGGATCTCTGTCGCAAAATCTGGCCAGTCTGTCGGATTAGAGAGCACTTGAATGACATCCTGATTATCTTTTTCAAACTCCTGGACATCGGAATAGGCTGGTAAGCTCTGCATTGCCCATACTAGCGCCTCCAACTCTGAGTGGAGGGATGATATCCGCCGAACCTTGTTCTGGGAACCCATTCAAGTGCAAAAGCCATACCCCCAACAAGTGACCAACCCATTCGCTCCCCTCCGATAGAAAAATAAAAATAATTGGAGACAAGGCGTAAATTCACACCCATTCGATAAAAAATAAAAATAATTGAAGGCAATGCGTAAATTCGCTCCCCTACAATTAAAAAAATTGAAGGTAAGTTGTAATTTCGCTCCCCTTTGATAAAAAAAATAATTGGGGACAAGACATAAATTGGATCCCCCTAGATAAAAAAATAAAAATAATTGAAGGCGTAAATTCATTCACTTTCGATAAAAATAATTGGGGGTAAGCGAGATAAGGCGTAAATTTGCTCCCTTCCAATTAAAAATTAAAAAAATAAAAAATTGAAGGTAAGATGTAAATTCGCTCCACTTCGATAAAAAAAATAATAATTGGAGGGAGGGCTCTCCCTCCAATAAAAATATTTAAAAAATTGGAGGTAAAATGTAAAGTTAGCTCCTTTCGATAAAAAAATAAAAAAAATAATTGGAGGCAATGCATAAATTCGCTCCCTCCAATAAAATTTTTTTTTAAACATTGGTGTAAGGCGTAAATTTGTTCCCTTCGATAAAAAAAATTAAAAAATTTGGAGTAAAACGTAAATTTGGTCCCCTCCAATCAAATAAATTAGAGGTAAGATGTAAGTTCGTTCTCATTCGATAATAAAATAAAATAATTTGAGGCGAAACGTGAATTTGCTCCTCTCAAATAAATAAAATTAAAAAATTAGTGGTAAGGCGTAAATTCCCTCCCCTTCGATAAAAAAATAATAATTAGAGACAAGGCGTAAATTCGCTCCCTTCCAATAAAAAAATTAGAGGTAAAGCGTACATTTGTTTCCCTTCGATAATAAAATAAAAATAATTGGAGGCAAAACATAAATTTGCTCCCTTCCAACAAAAAAAAAGTTCGAACGAAGATGCATTATTCATACATAAACCAACTTAGCAACAATCTTTTCGATCGTGAACAAATCAATCAGCTGGAACAAGTTCATATTGATCCATGCTCAAGGGAACCATAGCCATGGCGATCTTCTGATGATGTGAGTCGGTTCAAGAAGGTACAAAACACTACTTCGATTCAGTCTCATCTCTATTTTTGACAAAAACTCAATAACACATTAAGATTAATTACATCATTTGTAAGTTTTTCGTTGCAAAAAATTTTGTATTTTTACATAAAATCTCTTCATGCAATTATGGTTTTGCATACTTTTGAACTTTACATTAATTTAATTACTTTCTGACTTATCTCATGGTCAAACTTGATGTGGTTAAAATAGAGATCAATGATATAGTTCATTTTTTTACTGCAAACAACTGTTCGGTTGGTCGAACTATCATAATGTTGAGTTATTTGTAACTTATAATAACACTACAATGTTTACAAATATTATTTATGATGTCCATATTTGTTTTGCAATATAATAAGAATTCAAATAACTACGACAAACAATAAACGGTTGTTTGGTCTATGTGAATGTCTCAAGTAGCCACTGGAGACCACACGCATACTACGTCAGTAATCAATTTTGTTGATGCGGTTTTGAATGAGTTTAAGAACTCATTATTAGATGATGAGATTGAAGATGTAGAGTTATGAAGGAGAGTCTATATCAATTGAAGATGCATCAGAAATGCAGAGTTATGTCACAATGTCTGAGATAATTGATGATGATGCAGGGACTGCATCAGAGAACTTGAAGATGCAGAGTCTCTGAGACAATATCTGATAGAAGGTGATGCTACAGACAATTGGGGTAATGCTCTCTGTCATAGTTTCTAATAGAGGACGATGCTACAAAATCTCTTGAAGATGAAAGATGTCTATAGTAGAGCCTAAGTCAGTGGACGATGCTACAGAAGCGATTGAAGATACAGGATGTGGTAGCAGTGCTTGTGGCAGTACATGTGACAGCGGATGATGTCATAGAAGCACTTGAGACAGTTGACGATGTCACAGGAGTTTTCGTAGCAACGAGATCTTTGGATAAGAATGAGCTGGAGATTTGTTGGAGCAGAGAATATTCTCAGAATCGGAGCTGGACATTCTTGGAGAAGATAAGGATGATTTGAAGATTTATCTCGAAGAAGATATTATAAAATAAATATGTTTCCTAAATCTAAGAAAAATATTTAGGAAGGATTGTAAGGGAATATTTGGGAATATCTCTTGCTTGATGGCCAAGTTATAGTCGATCTCTTTATTGTATAAATAGAGAGAGATGTGCTTTGTATTAGGCACCACCTAGAAAACAAAATGATTTAGCATAAGGGTTTTGAGATTTCTTGTATGGGAACACAAAACATAAAGCGCTATGGGGTCATGAGGCGTTCTTGGATCTTGTATTCGATCCTTGAACATGTTAGGCTAGTTATATTTTTTTCAAAACTATATTTGTAAGTTCTTTTTGAAAGGGTTCTAGCAATACACTTTTTCTTTATAGAGAAATCCTCTTGTTATATTTCGTGTAGTACTTCAGCCGCAATCCCTGTCGCAGATCTCGTACTACAGCCTCGTTTTGCACTTTCAAATTCTTCATTGACGACTGAGAAAATGAGAAACTCAAAGCTTCTAACGATTTTGTTGGTAAATATTATAAGACTTTATTTTCATAACGAAATATATCCTTCTCCTCCAAAATCAAGATAGATAAATATAGGTACGTGCGGATAACATCCTAACACTTAACTAAAAACCAAAGAAGTAAATTAATTGTAAACAACCACATGTGTGATCTAATTGTTCATGGGCGCCAAAATGTATTTGTTTTAAATTATACTAATTAAAAGGACCTAATTCTAGCATTTTGCTCTATCCATCTAAGCTAATTGTGAACTCCTCTTATATTGCCACATCACCAAAAATAAGTTTCACTAAATGATGCTAGATTAAAATAGCGGCAGCCACGACACGATGCTTCTCCTTCCAACCAATATCACTTCGTCTTTCATAACCTAAATAACTATTTTAAACTTCATTAAATCACCAAAACTCCATAGCTTCATCTTCCTTAATCCCTAAACGTCTCCTAACCTATTAATGTTAATCCTCTCCCCATATTATAAAGACACCGGTCTGATCCATCCCTCTCACATTATCTTCTAAAAGAAATTACCGAGAGCAATCATGGCAGCTATCGGTTCCAAACGATCTGCACCCGTAAAGAATTTTCAGATTTCGATGAAATCAACAATTATCCAAGACTATTTAAATCGAGCGACGAACAAGTGAAAGGATTCGATCTCATCTCAGGTTTCTAACTCATCGTTTATCTTCCTAACTATTTTTAAGATGCCTTTCCACAGCTTCTGAGGTCGTCGTGCTCTCTCCGCCGTCGATGTTGACCCCAATTTCATGTCTCTCAAATACATTCTTCCTGTTAATTAATTTAAACTCAAGGTTAGAATATTCCTCAGCTTAGATTTCCGTCAACGATTGATCTACGGGTTTGGTAAAATGAACGATGTATTTTCTACGTAAATATTATTTGAGCTTCAGAGGATTTAGGTAGATGATGACTTATATGTGTTGTACTCGTAGTCAGCGATTTATTTTATTAAATGACTTCGTGTTTGATAATTCAGGTAGGAAGCCTCAGTTAGCTTTACTAATTTCCACACACGCTATTGGTATTTTAGTTTTAAATTCCTGAAGAAACAAGGGAGGGACGTGGTTAACATGTTGGATCAAATAAGTGAAATTTTGTGGGTTAGCTGTTACATGCTTTACAAATCTAACACCCTATGTTATAAACATTGTTCGTACTATGTCCGCTATGTTTCAAAGTTGCGCGAATTTCCATATAAAGATCGTGAAAGACATGTGTGGTAAACTCATGCTCTTTTAGTCTTCTATTGAACATTTTTGTTGCTTCGCATACACATGCATGAGTAAATTTGGTGTCATCATGAAAAATTGTATTCTCTTTTCTACAAACATTCTGTTAACATCATCTGGTTAGTATACACAAATTGTTTTTTTTTATGAAATAATTCAGCTTTGAAGAGACCCACTGCTTTTTATTGGCAAGATGGAACAAACCTCTTGACATATACTCTCTTTAACTTTTCTCAAAGTAATATTTCCTATTACATTTGTCTTTTTTTATTAGTTTCAACTGATTTGATTGTTTTTGTAGATATCAGAGGTCATTAGTAATGTTCTATGCCAAATCTCTTCTCTCTTATACTTTATGCCTCAAATACAAAATACGAAATGGCAAAAAATTGAATCCAGCTTCTTACGCAAGTTTAAAATACAGTGCTCTCTCATCTTATACACGTATATGTTAGAAATTAATGTTATGTCACATTTTTTATTGATAAGATCTTTCTTTTGGTTGACAAAGATGATATATTTTTAGTCCACAGTTAAACCACAAAAAGCTTTTACTCGAGCCCGTCTTCTTTTCATCCATCGGAAATGGCGTTTTTGCCCAACAAGATCTCGATCTCATCTCACGTCCGATCTTTTTCGCAGGTTGTTGTCCCTCGACAAAATCACGTGATCTGATACGACTCGAATCATTCATCTATTAAACGATCTTTTGATCTTCTTTTCTGCAGAAGGGACATGATGCATTTGCTCAATCATGTCGTAGATTCAACATCGTGTTAGAAACGAGAAAGCAGTAAGTATACCTTTGAATTTCTGAAATTTGTTTTGAGAAATCTCGATGTCTATGTCAAAATAGTTAATTGAATGGCTAGATTTAAGTTAGGGAAAGATAAGATTCAATTGTGTGTGTTGATTGTGGTAGGTATTGTCGAGGATGGTACTTTGAGAAGATTGAAGTATCATTAAGAGTGCACCGATTGATAAGGATTAGAGATGTGTTCACTATTGTTGTCCCGAGAAACTCCGAACTACAAAAGGTATAGAACATGATTTCATAGACCAATGGACCCATCAATTCAAGACTCGATTGTATATGTAAACCATAGTTATTACAAGATTGATCAAAGTAATTTCCTTAGTCTTTACTCTTAACACATGTTATTGCTTGATTCATTGATTTGTACATGATCATACATTCATTACAAATGGCAATAGAACTTATGAGCAATTTGAATTTTTAAATGACATAATACTATTCTAAAAACAATGGATGCTTATAGTTGAAAAAGCAAAACAAGTTTAAGTTACTCTTAACTTTAACCACAATTTTATGCTAGCTTAATAGCTTCTACATAGTTTAGTGAATAAACCAATGTTGAAAAAGTTAGTTCCTTTATGGAGCACTCGGTATCACTATTACAAAATTCAAGTCATTTTATTGATTCTGGAATTGGAAAATTATAGGCTAAGTGTACGCGATAAACAACATACACAAATATACAAAGAAGTATATGATACTTATGGAATAAATAGTTGTTAATTTGGAACATTCAGTTTATTTTTACTTCCAGATTCCACATGGAAAATAAACATGAATTCTCTGTATATAAACACAAAAGTATTCACAAACCACAATATGGATTAGACGTCGGGGGTATTATAAATCTAGAAGGGCATAATACAATGTTAAAGATCAAGTAAACTACGAAGATTTCTTTCAAGACTAAGATCCTTGAATTCCTCAAAAACGATTCTGAAACTTGAGGAAAAAACCTTCATTTTCTATTCTCTCCAAGTGTCTTAGAAAACTAATCAAGTCTAAATGTGACCAGTGTTCCAATTGAATGGTGGATAGTGATTTATACTCTTTCTTCACACTTATTAACTTTCGTTCACTATGTATTAATATTTGAAAAAATTCCATTATATTTTACAGAGATGGATTCCAAGCATCAAAGAGTGTGTAACATCAAAGAGTGTGCGTAATATTTGAAACGAAGAGTTGTTTTTTTCTCTTCTCCACACGGTTACATAGTTTCATCGTTGATTCTCTCTCTTCTCCTTCGTTCTCTGTCTTCACTTCACAATCTCTCCAATAGCTTCTCGAGTCTGAGGTATTGGATATTTTTAATCTTTTAGTTCTTTCATTCTAATTGCAGTATTTGAGCTTGGTGCAGGAGAACTTTCCTTGAGATTCGATTTGTTGCTATTACCAGAGAATGTAAATCTCCAATATTTACTAGTGCAATGGGACATTAACTTATGGAACACAGTTGTCTTCGTGGGAGATTTCGGCGACATAGATTACGAAGACTTTCTTGGAGGAATTCACAAAACAGTGATACTAAAAGGCATAGCCAGAGACTTGCATGAGCTACACGGCAACAAACACTTCCCAGTCCCGATATTGCCGAAGCTGAAGAATGTGGCTTTGACGCCATTAACGCTGCTCTAGAAAAGCTTGGGATCAGTTTGTGAACCAAAAAAAATTGAAAATTTCAGTCTGTATATCAATAAGATTGTATAATATTCGACCAAATGATGTGCAAAAATACAAATTTATGTGTGATTTTTTGTGGTAAAGTTTTGTAAAAAACGCTTGTAAAAAAGGGAGAATATTGTATGTAAGCAAATGTGTTTTCATAAATTATTTAACAACAAAAATGTTGGCATTAACCTCAAAATTTTCCTCATCCTACTATATATTAAAAGAGAAGTGACTTAAGTTGTTTTTGTCCACATGTCGATCATAGGTGAGTTGTAGAATTAAACGTTATAATTTGATTGGTCGATGAGTTTTGATTTTTAGAATTTTTTAAAAATTTTTCCAAGCAAAAAAAGACATTAAATTTTTTCCTAACAAATAATCTGTGATTATGAAATTTAAATTATTTAGGTAAAAAATTGATTGGTTTTATTTGAATTAATTAATTATGAAAATAAAAAACTAGAATGAGAATGTATTAAAATTTCGGATTTAATAAATATGAAAACCATAATTAGAAATGAAATAATTAAGGAAACTATAATTCAATTTTCTAGCAAATTATGTGTGATTACGAAATTTGAATTTCCTAATTGATGGTTTTATTCGAATTATCTAATTATGAAAATATAAAATTAGAATGAGAATATATTAAAATTTCAGTTTAATAAATATAAAAACTATAATTAGAAATGAAATAATTAAGGAAACTATTATTTAATTTTGTCTTGCCGAACAATATTATTTTGATGTATAAATATGGTTCTACATACAACCAAAAATTTGATGATACAATGTTTTTCTGCAGATCTGATGGGAATTTTTGTCGTCGCCTACGCCAACTAATTCGTTCATACGAACAAGCATCCGGCCAACAGATTAATGTTTCAAAGTCTTACATTATATTTTCGGCAAAAACTCCTCTTTCTCGGAAGTTGGTTGCGCGACGAATCCTAGGCATTCAGCAGGAGGGCGGTCATGGGCATTATTTGGGACTTCCAGAGCATTTTGAAAGGAAGAAAAAAGACATATTCACTGCGATTGTGGATAGAATACGCCAACTTACTCTTAGCTGGACTAATCGCTTTTTCAGTTCGGCCAGGAAAGAAGTTCTTCTGAAATCGGTTCTCTCTGCAATACCAACTTATGTCATGTCTTGTTTCAAATTACCAGTTTCTTTGGTTAAGCACATTCAATCTGCTTTAACGCAGTTTTGGTAGGACGATAAACCGAATAAGCGTAAAATGGATTGGATTTTGTGGGCCTCTTTNGGGGGGGGGGGGGGTTGTTTTAAAGACATTCAAGCATATAATCTTTCTCTTTTAGCAAAGTTGGGTTGGCGATTGCTCTCTGATCTGAATTCCCTTGTTTCTCGGATCCTTCTGAGTAAATATTGCCAAGAGACGTCGTTCTTGGATTGTCCTCTGAAAGCCAACGCCTGTTATGGTTGGCAGGGCATCATTGCGGGCCGGTCGGTTCTTCACCATGGCCTTGGTTGGCTCATCGGCAAAGGCATAAAGATACGGCTATGGGAGGACCCGTGGCTCTCACTGTCGACACCCACAAGATCGATGGGACCAGCTCCTTGTGGTGAGACTTGCCTGCGGGTTTCAAACTTAATAGTATAAGAGACACGAGTCTGGAACTGGGACTTGGTTGCACGATATTTACCTTCCTACGAGCACAATCTGCGGCTTTTACATCTAGGCTCTTCCTCTAGTGATGATCGTCTTGCTTGGCTCCCTTCAAAGAATGGTGTTTACACGGTTAACTCCGGATATTCTCTCCTCATTGGTGACGAGTCTGAGAATGTTTTGGAATCTGATTTTGATTGGCTAAAGTGTGTTTGGAGACTTCCCACACTTCCGAAGATAAAAAGCTTCTTGTGGAAGGCTTTGCGGGGTGCCTTGGCTGTCGGATGGCATCTTCAAGCTAGAGGAATGGCCGAAGAACTTGTTTGCAAACGTTGTGGTGACCATGAGACGGAAGATCATGTTATTCTCCTATGCCCATTTGCACAACAAGTCTGGGAACAAGCGCCAATTGCCATGTCTACTTTTGGACAGGTCCCGACAATCACTTCTTTCATTGGTGCCGCTCCTCAATTCAAAAATCTCCCACCAGTAGACCTTCCGAATGTCGCTTTATACGCATGGATAGCATGGGGCATATGGCGAGCCCATAATGACATCGTGTTCTTGGATTCCTTTTGCTCACCGGCTGAACTAATCTCCCGAGCAGTCATTGCGGTGCGCCAATGGCAAGAAACACAAGCCTCAGTCAAATCCCCGAATAGAGTATCGACAGTTGGTCATCCTTTTGCCGCAAGATGGCCTTCATTTCTTTGTAGATGCAGATTGGAATTCTACCACATTGATGTGTGGTGCAGGTTGGCTCTTCCGCTCTAATGCGGATGGTATATTAGGAGAGTTTACCACCTCCAAACAGTTTGTTTCATCAACTTTAACGGCTGAAGGTTGGGCAATGTTGATGGCCTTGACAAAGGCACTCTCACAAGGTGTCCGCGAGCTAATTGCGTTCTCCGAATACGCAAGTGCTTATCAATCTTCTCAATAAGGAGCAATTTCATATTGTTATTCATGCGATTCTAGAAGATCTACGCTTAGTTGTTTCCGATTTACTTCTATTTCTTTTCGTTATATTCCTCGCAATCTAAACAATCTGGCGGATGCCTTAGCTAAAGAGGCTCTTATGCCTCCTAGTTTCTCTTGATTTGGCTATTTGAATAAAATGTTTCAGTGTTCAAAAAAAACAAAAATACAACCAAAAATTTAGTTTAAATTTTTTTAGAAAAATAAACACATATCAATAATGGTTCAAGTTAATGTAATTGAACTTATTGTCCCTCTTACAATTTTATGATTCATTTGAGGGTTTTAAACGTTTGGAAACAACATTACACATATGGTGTCAAACTTGAATATGTCTTTGCGGATGAATACGTAACCTTTTTTATTTATATCTTATTTTGTTATATTTGATTTTAGTTTATATATTTCTGAAAGGGAATATTCTCTTCCTAAAAATGGTATTAATAACAAACTTAAGTTGTTTATTATAACATATGGTATTGTTATTATAATTTCACTTTTTCGGGTCCATTACTTTGAATAGTCTAAATTTCTTTGCATAAACAATGATTACCTAATGTTTATGGTTTCATTATTATTGGCGGAAAAAATTTTCATTATTATTTTTGTAGGGTAATAAAATTCATGCTTCCATGAATAATGAGCTTATCAACATGTTTGAAAAAAGATTGACATCGGGAGGAGTTTGGAAAAGAATTTCAAATTTTAATGTTCTTCCTATGGATTCTTATTATTGAACCACAAAACACCCATTCAAAGTTACTTTCAGATCTGAAACTATCATCTGTGGAATATCTACGATATCTGATAATAATTATTTTGATTTTGTTGATTTCACCACCATCATAAATGTGGATTTTGACATCAAATACTTGGTTGGTAAGTTGTATGTTGGGTTATTTTTTATTCTAAATTTACTATTTAAGCCTTTAATATATTAATAAGACTTGTTTCATATTTTGAGATGTAATTGGTCAAATCTCGAACGTAGGCACTTTGAGAGTACAAAGTCCATGGGCTCCTTGCATGGTCACAAAACATATTACTTTTCAAATGCGAGACACCGAGTAAGTTTGATCGAAAAAAAATTTCACTAATGTTAAGTTCCTTATTTCATTGTCAACTTATAATCATTTGAACTCTTTTTCTTTAAAATAGCGATAAAGTAGTAGATTGTATAATGTAGGGTCACCATGCTGATCAATTCGGTGACCTGTTGATGAACAACATTGATTCTCTCGAAATATTAGTTTTGAGGTTTGCAATAGTTAGAGACTGGAGAGGTCGATTTTTTATAAATTCTTTCACATGTTATATTTTAATTTTATTCAGTATCCTTAACACATAAAGATTTGATTTATAAATATCATCAAAAATCCATAGGTAAGCGTACAATCTCAAATGGTACTTGCGGTGGCTTTCAGATGATGTTGAATTCCGATTTGCTCGCAGTTAATGATTTCAAGCGAAGGTTTTATATTCATATTCAAGAAAACTACAATTTATATTTATTATAATGTAGTATATGTCTTTTAAATATTTCAATATATTACTTCCAGGCTTCTTCATTGTAAGCCTAACGAGTATGTTATGTCTTCTTCTTAACTTTTTTTCAATTTTCATAATTAACTTAGCATTAATATTTCAAAATTTGATCATGGAGTCAAAGCGGGACAATGATCGTATCATCATACCATCGCTATTGCATGTTTGTTTCATTTCAAAATTTAGAAAATTTTGATTTGAAATATTTTTTTAAGAATATGTAGGTGTGGATAATTGGAATAGCATGTTATGAAGGGTTGACCAAAGCTTCAAGGAACGTTTGTCAGAGTGCATTTTAAATGAATGTTATTTATTTAGGAAATACTTTGTTTAGAAAATACTAAAGAGATAATTTTTATTAAAATGCGTAAAAAACTCTAAAACATCTTGTAATAAAAACAGAGGGATTTTTACATGATTTATTTTTGACAATTCTAAAGTTAGAGTCTATTTTGAAATCTCAAAACGCCCTATATATATTATGACTTACAGAAACAAAGTTAATTCAACCCAAAACTTCAAATCACATTTACATTCACCACGTATTTTTGTAAGGACATGGCTCTTTTGTTAAATATACATAAGATTTTTTTTCTCGTGTGAAACCCTTATTTAAATCCTCCATATCACTCATAAACTCACTGTTTTATTGTAAATTTGAAATAATTTATTTTGATAAGTAAACTTAAAAAACACTATAGTTAAATCCTCCATATAATATTAATACCCGCGAATTCTCGCGGACAACCACCTAGTATATAATAACATTATAATATTTTGAGACGAATAATTCATGATATAGACCTAACTAAATAAAGATATTCAAATGTTTAGCCAGCAATATTTTAGTAAAATATTTTGATTCATATATGTTAAATAAATGAAATATATGTTATAATAGTATGATTTTATTTAAAATAAATAATGAAAGATACATTCAAATATCTCGAGTCAAAAATGAAATCATTGTGGAATATGTTCCATATGGATATTGATGAAATGAGGGATTAGAGAAATTATTGCTAACTGGACAACAAATCAATTACTATCTCCGTTTCATTTTAAATGAAGTTTTAGAGATATTTTTTTGTTTTAATATAAGTGATGTTCTCAAATTTCGATACAAAAATTTAGAGTTATTTGAATTTTTTAACCAATCAAATAATGCAATATATCTTTTTATTGGTTGAATTAGTGTTGGTTAATGACATTTTTGTGTAAACGAGATAAATTGCTTAAAATTTTGTAATTTATTAAATTGTACGCATCAACCTTAAACATCGAAAAAAAGAGTATCTTTTATTTGGATAAAAACCTAAGTCGTTATAGTTAATTAGCCACGTAAATTTTAGTGTTTAAGCCTATCAATTGAGTTAAACATAAAATTTTCCTGTTATATAATACTTAAACTGATTTGGGATTTAATGGAGTAATTTGTTATTCTTTCATAGAATATTTTGGTTACATTTTTTTCTACATTAAAAAATTTGAGTTGTTCATATGCTCTCAGTGTCTCACGTTGCTATTTGTTATTAGATCATCTAAATATGTCCAGCTTTGACAAGTGGTAACTGTAACAGAAATTTAAACCAATTTTGAAAGGCCAAATCCAACCTAAACCGTACCAAAACAACGAGCAAGAGAAGTCATGTTTTAATTACTTGAATTTATGCACTTGTTAACCCAACTAAATCCGAAACCGGATTAGCCGGTCAACACACAGAGTTAAGGTAAGTAAAAAGAGAAAGAGACTAATAAATCTCATTTAAAAATTAAGAGAAACACACAGAAAGAAACAAAACAAACAACCCTAAAGTTCTCAAATTCATCCTTTCTTTGCTTGACTTCTTCTTCTTCCTCTGTGAAAATCAAAAGACAAACCCTAATTAATATTAGAAGAAGTGGATACTAATTATTAATGGCGGATCTGACTTGTACGTCGCCGTTTCTGCTCTACCCATCACTCGTTATCATCCTCTTCCTCTACTCCATTAACCACCATAACCGATTATTCTCATCTCTCGTTGATGATGACCCTTCTTGTCCTCTCTCTTCTCCTGAACCTTTTTTCTCTTCCTTCAGATTCATCCCTTTTCGTTCTTCTTCCAAGTGTCTCACCACTCTCAACAATGTACTCTTCTTCTTCTTCTTCTTTTCGGTTAATTTCGTTAATATAATGTTTGGTTTCTTTATATATTTTCTTGATAAAGACTTTGCTAGTTTCTTTAGGTTTGCATAGAGCTAGCTACAATGTGTTAAAAACTATTTTGATAACATGAAACAGTCGTCAGGATCAGTTGAAATGGTCGAAGAAGTTGATGAAGCGGTGGAGAGAATCGAAGAAGGGCTTGCGATGGTGAGAGCCGCCATAAAGAAAGCAGGAGAAGAGAATCTCCGTCGTCATCTTGATCGGAGGAATGATTCGAATTTAACAAATGGATCGGTCTATCTCAACGCTTTTACTTTTCATCAGTTAAGACCTTTTCTTTCTCTCTCTCTCTCCTTTTTCCAATTTTTGCGTAGTCTCACTCTCTCTATATTTCTAACTTTAATTAATTAGATGCTATAATGCAAATATAAAAATTAGTATATACTTTAACCACATTGTTTAGTTTGATAAAGTTAGGTTGTTCTGGTTAGTTTAAAGAAAAGTTAGGGTTGATTAAGAAAAAGTGGACTTTAAATTAAGTAAATAAATTATGTGTAGCTGACAAGTAGGTACTCATTAGCATATGTCCTCTGTTCTTTCCCATTAGGATCTTTACTCAAAATAACACTTAATAGAAATGTGTGTCAACATCAAAATTCTATGTAAGTTTCCATTTTTAGTAAGTTTTGCAGTTTCCATTTTTTAAAAAAAGTCTCTCATTTAGGAATTCAAAAGCAGACACACTTTAAGAAAAGAGTAGTTTAGCTCTAGACTCGTCCATGCCTTTTGTCTCCATCTCTCATCGTGACCTTTGGGAACATATCATTCACCTTGTTCTTTACTTCCATGCTAAAGTTTTTAAAAGCCTTCACACTATACACATCTGTAATGTTTGCAAATATTATGCATATGTAATGTTTTTAGACATGTAATTTGGTTTCTTTTACATAAAAATAAATAGGAGCCACAGAGAGATGGAGAAGAGATTTAAGATATGGACATATAGAGAAGGAGAAGCTCCTCTGTTTCACAAGGGTCCTCTCAACAATATATACGCCATTGAAGGCCAATTCATGGACGAGATTGAGAACGGAAATAGCCGTTTTGCGGCGGCTTCTCCGGAGGAAGCCACCGTGTTCTACATCCCTATAGGGATTGTCAATATCATACGCTTTGTCTATAGACCTTACACTAGCTATGCCCGTGACCGTCTCCAAAACATTTTCAAGGACTACATCTCTCTCGTCTCCAACCGTTACCCTTACTGGAATCGCAGTCGCGGCGCTGATCATTTCTTCCTCTCCTGTCACGATTGGGTGATTCTATGTTTAACTATACACATTTCTTGTTCTGCAAGTAGACTGAAAACCTTAAACCCTAACTTCCTTTTATTCTTGTTATTCAAGGCACCTGATGTTTCAGCTGTGGATCCAAAACTTTACAAGCATTTCATCAGAGCTCTATGCAATGCCAATGCCTCTGAGGGATTCACCCCTATGAGAGACGTTTCATTGCCGGAAATCAACATTCAGTACGGCCAATTAGGGTTTGCACACACAGGAGAGCCGCCTCAGAACCGCAAACTCTTAGCATTTTTTGCAGGCGGCTCTCATGGAGAAGTCCGGAAAATACTTTTCGAAAATTGGAAAGAAAAGGACAAGGACGTCCTTGTCTACGAATATCTCCCCAAAACCATGAACTACACCAAAATGATGGATCAAGCAAAGTTTTGTCTGTGTCCGAGCGGTTGGGAAGTAGCGAGTCCAAGAATCGTGGAGTCTCTTTACTCTGGTTGCGTTCCTGTCATCATCGCGGATTCTTACGTTCTTCCTTTCAGCGACGTGTTGAACTGGAGGAAATTCTCGGTTCATGTGCCGATAGCGAAGATTCCAGAGATAAAGACGATTCTTGAAGCGATATCCGAAGAAGAGTACATGAACATGCAAAGGCGAGTGCTTGAGGTTCGGAAACACTTTGTGGTAAACAGACCATCGAAGCCATATGATATGTTGCATATGATTATGCATTCTATCTGGTTACGTAGGCTTAATATTCGAATCCCTCTTTCACAGTGAAACTATATATTGTTGTTATACTTGTACTCAATACATATAAAGTCAAAAAGACAGTGATGAGTTTATGCTTAGAGATCTCTCTACTCTTTGTTCCTCTTTGAATCAGAGCATACTCTGTTTTCAATGATAATGATCAATCTCTCTCTACACCGACATACCATCTCGAAACTCTTGCTGTGTCCACGCCTCTGCATTGGCTGTCTGAATCACAAGTCAGTGAGATTCCAGCGATCGTTAAGGACATAGAGACCGCAAAGATCCAAGCAATCTGGCTTTAGTTCACCCAAAGACGCGTTACAATATTAATGGAGGAAGAAGCGTGCGAGCACGGTTTGTTGCTTGCAAAGCAAGAAACAAAGTTGAAGTTGAAGAAGCTTGTAAAGATGGAGATAGAGGCCAATGAGTTCCGGGAGAGATTGATGAAGACGATATGGAAGTTTGGGACTTTGAAGATGAAGCGGACATTCCTCGATAAGAGATTTGTGTTTTTGAGATCTAAAGTCGAGAAGTTTCAGGACATCTTATGAAGAAATTCTTCGTTTGCTTTTAGTTTCTACATTATTAGCATATATGGCAAAGTGACAGGAGACAAATATTAACAGTGAAATATTTCAAATTGTGTATTCATTCTTTAATTCATAGCAATATACAGAAGCTGATACTTGTTGAAAGAACACACATACACACACATTTTTTTACAAAAAAGCATATCTCAGATTACAAACCGAAACAATTCCGGAGAAGGGAAGAAGTGAAACTATGGTACCTACTACAAAGTAGAAGACTTGGCCCGTGGCAAACAAAGGCCATCGCGGTGTATACAACCAGTGAGAGTACAAGTATCAGAGCAATCCTGCAGAGAAACAAACAAGCTCTTAAGCCAAAAGTAACTCTATATGAAATGTGCAAAATTTCACAAGAAAACTCTGCTAATTTCTTTCTTGTCAAGTCAATTAAGATATTTAGGTTTCTTGAAAAGGTTTTTCGGTTAAGAAAAATTACGTGAGCTTGACATTTCTCCACCACATTATCCTTCTGAAACGGCGAGCTTGCTTTCCGAAACGAAGAGTGTAGTGTTGCATATTCGCGGTTTTATCAACTAGCAACTCCAAACGCTGCCCTTTATCCAAGACTTTATCTATATTCTCAATCATAATGTTTCGAACCTGAAAAAAAACAAACAAACGCTTCAAGCAAAACTTAGTATCAAGTAAAAAACTATACGGTATTACCTGACTCATTTGGCCTTTGATTCTGCTCATCTTGTCTGTATTTGAATCATTCGAATAGAATTCAATCTGCTGATTCAAAACTCTTGAAAATTCATCATTCATGGCATAAGCTTGAGCCGAATGAATTGCGCAGCCATACCTTCTCACAAATCTCTGATGAATTTCTTCCAGAAACGCAAACGGAATACTCCCTGTGGTTTTATACACAACATCGATTTTTTTAACTAATGCATCAAAAGCAGAGGTTGAGGGGAATTGAGTAATATATAAGTAGTGGGATTCATTCTATCAGTTGGTTTTGCGTTGGAAGCCCATTAAACTTAAACGAAACAATAAACAATCCAAAACGAAAGCAAAATCATGTAAAAAGTTTTAAACTAGACGAGATAAGCATAGGCTTACTTCCAGCAGTTTCATCTGCCATACAGAGGACAGTAAGGGTATCGGTCCGCTTGACGTGGAAGACGAAGCGATCCTGAGAAAAGGACAAGTGAGTATTGTCATCGTTTGGCGGAAGTTTCTCCAGAATTTGCTTTGCGATTGAGCTAGCATTGGTCGAACTCGAGCTGAACTCCGATAGCACCACCGTTCCACGCGCCACCAACGTAAATAAGATTGCCATCTACTCCGTCACCTTGTTCCAGCTCTCTCTCTTTAAATCGCCTTCTTCAGATTCTAGTCTCAGATCTCGACCAAGTATGTTTGAATATTGTATTATTCTGGACCCGCTTAAAGTAATGGCTTTTAAATTTTAAAAATTTGAATTCAAATCATCTGGCCTCACTCTAACCTCTTGGGCTTATACAACTTCACTATAACCTACTAATAGTTAGATACACGGCCCATTATTTAACTTCGGAGGGTTTTTTTTCTTCTAATTTTGTTATTTACAACAAATTATTATATTTTTTTGTTTTAAACAAACTAACCAGTGGTCTGTGCGGATGTACGGACATGACGGTTTTTATAAAAGTTGATCGTAAAAACTTAAATTTTGATATCATATCGTTTTTAAGTTAACCTGAACAATTCGTTGTAGTAGTTATTCTTAAAACACGGTTTTATCTTTTAAAAACAAAGAAATCGAAAACGAAAGCACACACGCTGGCCTAAGCAGATTGTCGATTGTCCTTTATGAATATTGTAATGTACCATACCACTTTACAGAAAAATCTACAAAATAGTACAAATTTAGTATTGCCATTTTAATGTCATCTCCCTGGTTGGGAGGGAAATTTTTTTTTAACCATTTTTTAAAAATGATAAAAGTTAAATAACGTAAAGTAAAAGAGAAATACCAGATGCTTTGAAACACTTTTTTATTGACCAAGTTATTTGTTGTTATATGTGTGTGAGATCACCAGACATTGAAATGCGAAGGCACATCGCTTGTGGAATACAACTCCACAAACCGAGGGAGACGATGAACATGAGAAAGACGTTGGACCAAATATGTAATATGGGAATGTAAGAGAGAAAAAGACCTAATGATGGTTGTATATCCTTAAAAATCCACATCAATTTTAAAATAAAACGTACTAAACATGGCGTAGGTGCAATCGGTTGATTTTCAAGCGATGACCCAACAACAACCAACTACATAGAAGAATGTTTATCCCATACAAACTTGTATGGAATATGATACAAACGACTATCATCGATCCGTGTCGACGTTTTCAATCTTCTTTATCTTTGTTGCAGTGATGTTGGTTGGTTGTTTCGCCGTTGGTATCCAGTTGCACCAGTTGATGTGTTGGTGTCGAGCTACGAATTCTCGGCAACAATCAGGAAGGTTTTAAACTCGATGTTTCAAGCTTCGTTCGCTTTTTACATCTTTATTGGTGTTGGTTTATGTTGTTGTCGACTCTTGGTTCAGCCATTTTGCTTGGTGGTTTTGAAAGACGTTATTATCGGTAATGGTAGAGGTGAGTTTTGGGTTCGTCTGTCGGATGGTATCTTGTTGCAACGGTAGCTATATTCTTTTCCTGAAGTCTTTCTCGAGGGTTTAGATTAAGATACAAGGCGAAGCAGTGGGATCGATTACTATCTCTTTTCTTTGCGGTAGGTGACCGATCTTCGTCCGTAGTTCGCTAAGATTGGGTTCGCGAGGGTCCAGGTCAAGAGTTTTTAATCCTCTTTGGCGTTTTTCCATCCACTTTCAAGTTCTTTCTTGAGTCTACCTTTTACTGTGAAGTGCTTCTTTGGAAACATTAGGTTCAAGTGGTTTTTGTGCAATGGTCTAGCTCGTTTTGGTGGTCATCTCGGCTGCAGTGAGTTCTGGTTGATTCGAAGGTTTTCAGCTCAATTCTATCGTTTTAAAGTTCTTTGGAGTGCTCACCAGAAAGTTTTGTTCTATTGTCTTAGTTTGAATCCCTAACTTCTTTTGTTGTTTTCATTACTATGCTTATACTATCTTTTGGGGTTTAGTTGTTTGTTTTTATGTTATCTCTTTGACTCTGGGGTTGTATTCACTAGACCGTCGGCGCTTGGCTTTGGGATGGTATCTTCTACATTGTCGGTTTGTGGCTCTGGATTTGGATTCGCCCAATCGCTAGGTTTTCATAACGTTATTTTATCAATAAAAAATCAGTTGGGAAAAAAAATATCTAACTTCTGAAGCCAAACTATGATTTGGACCTATATTGATATTGCACTAATGAATAGTTAGTTTGTACTCGAATATACCTACCAACTTTATTCAAAGCATTAAGTTTAGTGGTACTTTCGCAGATTTCACGCACAACTTAGGAACGTATCTTATCTTCTTTAAATAATTTGCAGTCATTATAAAACTCAATAAAGATAAATTTACCAGAAAATCAATCAAAACAAATCCGGTTCAAACTATCTATGTAAAGACACTTTTAAATTCGACCGGTTTTTACCAACCACTGCCATGGAAAGTACACATTGCCTAACACCCTCACAGTAACACAACACAACAAAAAATTCCAAAAACCTACAATAAAGAAAGAAGTAAAGATAACGAATACAAGAAGATAGAACCCTAATTGTAACATGAACTCTTGACGGAGATAAGAAACTGAACCGGAATTAACCGGGTTGTATCCTAACAGAATCCATCTAACCCACTAGGTTCCACCAAAACATAAAGCGGCTTCCCTTTCAGCTTATGTTGCCCCTACAATAACAATTCAAAAATGTTTACAATAAAATTAACCAATTTAAGCAAATTTCAATTGAGCTTATAATCCTAAACCGAGCATAAAACCAACTCTAATCAATACAATTACAATTCTTATCCTTTATAAGAACAAGCCAGAGGTGACTTCTTGAACAAGTAAGTAGAGGTAGTGTGACTCGCCTTGATTTCAGGCAAGCCAATAACACAAGCACATTCCACAACTTCAGCTCCCTGGCTTTCTATAAAACATAATATATATATATATTAGAAATTTTGTCGCAAAACAAATCAAGAAAAATCTCATTGTTAGTATTTAAAAAAGACACAGGGAAAAGAGAAAAAACCCATGAGGCTAATGGCGGCGGAGAGTGTGCCGCCGGTAGCGACGAGATCGTCGATGATAATGACGCGTTCTGATGGCTCAACGGCGTCGACGTGCATCTCTAGACGGTCATGTCCGTACTCCAGTTCATAAGACTCCGATATCACTTTCCCTATAATTACAAATTTGCCATTTTCAGAATCTCTCTCGAGTCTATAATCAACAATAACAGAGAGTACGTGAAACTATAATTTCGGTATAAACCTGGTAATTTTCCTGGTTTACGCAAAGGGACAAACTTTGCGCCAATGGCTAAGGCAATGGAAGGACCGAACATGAAACCTCTTGCTTCAACTCCTATCACATTTTGCATGCAACCAAAAATAAACGAAATATGTTATCATTACGTAACAAAACTTGATGTCTTGAGGACGAAACACTGTAGAACAAGAGCATCGAGGGAAAAACAGAGGATTTTTCTTTACCAGCAACGACAGAGATTTGCATGTCTTTGTAGCGATCTACAAAGATATCAATTGTATGCTTAAACGCCTCATGATCCAGTAACAACGTTGTTATGTCCTGAAACATGATCCCTGTCCAAGAAAAAACAAGAACTACTTCAGAGAAATTACCAAAAAAAACAGAGCAGAAACAGTATCACATTAGGTTTGTAAAATGACACAAGAAGAAAACCTTTCTTGGGGAAGTTAGGAACAACTCTAATGGCTGCTGATATAGCTTCCAGCCTTGGATCTCCTTTCAGCCCATTCTCTGCCGCAAACATCGTTTCTCTCTCTCTCCCTCTCTCTCTAGTTTTGAAATTTCTGTGAGAGAGCGTCTCACTTGTATAATTAATCTCTCTCTCTCGCTCTTTCACTCACTCTTTCTCTGTCTTGATGAGTAAATGAAAGAAGTCAAAGTAGAAAACAATTAAAATTCCCTGGCGGAAGAAGGAAACGAGGAAATGAAGAAATGAGATCAGATCGTTTCTCTCTCTTATTTCTCCCTTGCTCTGTTCCTCTGTTCACCACCACCAGTTGCAGAGGAAGTGGGTGAGAGAACATTAAATATATATTAATAGAGAGAGAGAGAGAGGGAGTGTGTATCCCACGCGCGAACTAGGGTCGGCACACAGTATTTATGAACCGGCAAGCAATAAAAATCACAATCACAAGAGGTAGTAAAACAGAGTGAAGAAGGAGAAAAGAAAATCTTATGGATCTTCGGGAAAATCTTTTGGCTTTTAGGCTTCTCAAACAAAAGAAAAAGACCTATAAAGGATAGAGATAGATTCGATAGATATTCTCCAGATAACCAAACACATCTTTCTATAAAAAGAAGTACCCATTTCTCCTTAAAACTAGTTCACATTCCATGTTTCGTGACTTGTCTCCTCCATCTCCATCTAATTGTTATATAAATTTCTTTATTACAATCCCTCTTTTATTAAAATTTATAAAAAAGTTTACAAACTTTTGTGAATTGTAATTTATATTCAATTTGTGACATGTTGTAGAGATTTTTCTAGGTCTCACCATTCAGCTCTTCGGTTATTTTCAGTTCATTTTTCTAGGTCTGACCATTCAGCTCTTCGGTTATCTTCAGTCTAGTTCTTTCGATTTTTGAAAATTCTAACCATTCGATTTTTAAAATATTTCGTTTCGGTTCCGGTTCGAATTCAATATTGATTGAATTAGATAACTATTAAGTTTTATGGACTTTCAATTCAAAACTAATTGACAATTAATGGATTGAGCCATATTATTTATATATTTCTTAAAGTCTCCTCAAACTATGTGAAATGTTTTATCTCTAATACTAACTATTTTCAGGTATTTGTTTACGAAAATTTGTGGGTATTTTTAGTTATTTGCTGGTACTTTCGACTATATTTTAGGATATCTTTTGGTATTTTTGCTACTTTCAGGTCGTTTCGGTTATTTGAAAGATTTTGATTCACTCTGGTTCGGGTTTCGGTTTTTCCGTTCTAAAAATTGGAACAATTCTATTACTATCTAAATCCAAATCGATTTCAGTTAGAATTTTTTTCGGTTCTTCGATTCTGGTTAATATGTCCATCCTTGAATTTTTTCGTTTAACTTGATGCCCTAAAATTTCTACGTAAATTTTTTAATTTATAAATTATTTATATTATGCTAATTATTTCACTATGGATTGAATTAAGTTCAATTAGTTATGTCTAGTATAATGAGGTATAAAATTTTGTAATTGCTTAAATATTTATACATTTACTTTAAATATCACTTAGATAAATTTCTACGTAATTTTCTAAATTTTTCTATAAATTATTTCTATTATATGCTTATTATTTCACTATTGATTGAATCAAGTTCAATTATTTGTGTTTAGTATAACCACGTATAATACTTTTGTAATTGCTTAAATATTTATGCATTTACTTTAAATATCACTTATAGATAAAACATATAGAGTAATTTGCTATAAAAAGAAATTATTTTATATTTATAGGCATGGAGGGTAGATTTCTTTTAAGTTTAATCAAGTCATTCTTTTTCCTTAAATCTCTCTGCGTAGGTAACTATTTTCTTTTGTCTATTACACTACTAAGCTAGTGTGTATGTACGAGTACTAGTTTTATAAGATTGCGTATATAACAATTATTTTAGTCCTGGGGTTTTATGTGAATTCAAAGCGTAAGTAAAGTACTTAAGTACGGGACATTAGAGCAACTCCAATGGTGTGCTCCACCATTGGAGTCCTTAGCCATTTATATTTTAATTTATTGATTTAAATTTGGTTGGTTTATTAGTTAAAGATTGTTAATGATAAAATCACTCCAATGGTGAGACTCATGAGGAGTCCTTAGGAAAAAAAATATTTAATTTTAAATCATTAATTAATGAATGATTATGATATTTAAATAGTAAATAAATAATTATTTAATGATTATTACATTTAAATTTGAAAAATAAATATTTTTATTTAAGCATAAATTTTTTATTTATTGAAGATTAAATATGAAAATACAATGATTATCAATATTCCGTACCACCAAATTTGTTCCAAATATTTTCAATCAAATCGTTTTTCAGTTGTTCATGGAGACAAAATCGATGTCGAAGAATATGCCGTTTACGATCTCACTACTGAGACGATGTGCCGTTTTAGTTTCATAGAAGACGCTTAACATTTCCACGACAAATCACTAAAACGTCATGAAATTTATCCGAATGCGTAGAAAACTAGAGACACGAAGAGTTATTAACTAATTCACAAAATACCCAATAAGAGTAGAGTGTCATATAACAAATGGT